>SNQJ01S0297977.1:0-10472 GCA_010110895.2 Picea sitchensis
TGGTGAAGTCCCAAGCGAAATGGTGAAGATCTGAGCTAGCAAATGACTGAAACCAATTTCTGAAGTTTGCTCCTCTCCTCCAATTCGTCCCATGCATCTAATAAATCAAATGGCACTTGAAACTCCTCATGAATGGACTAGATCTGATGTCCAAGGCCCTGCAATGAAAACCCAGGTGATAGAATCTCCAAAAGCTCTGCCAATCACCTGCAATGAATCTCTCTCCAAGAATGGTGCGCCCCCCTTGCTGGAAACCCTCAATGGTGCGCCCTCCTTCTCTCATGTGCCTGTGGCTGGTGTAGAACCCTCCTGCACTTATGTAGAACCGAACTAGAATGGTGTGGGAGAGTATTGCATCTCTGAGACCAAGCTTGGGACAAGCTAGGTGGAATCTTTCACCACCGAATCGTCCTCTAGGGTTTGTTAAGTCAAAACCCTCAAAACCCTCAATGCTGGGCTCACTAGCTAGAAGCCAGATATCAAAATATGATCATACATGAATGACTGAGTAGAGGCCCTTGCCTTTCCTTTATACTTTTTGCTCTCCTTGTCCCTCCAAAGTGACTTCATTTTATTAATATTTAATTAATTATTAAATCACTTTATTTAATTAATTAACCTTTTTACCTTTGAAAAACACCTTATCTTTCCTTGTGGCTTCCCTGGCCACTGGAAGTTACTTCTCACCATCCCATCCTGTAGTGTTGCTTCTCCTGATTCCAATGAGCTATTACACTGAGAGGTTCCTCCAAGTAATGTGCCCAAAATGACCTCTTCAGTGAATTCAATTAGCTTATAGCTCAAAATAGTCAAAATCATGGAAATCGTCGAAATGCAATGGAACCAAAGCCAACCTGTGCGGAATGGCTCATAATGATGGAATATGATGAGCAATGCCAGCTGGACCCCACAGTGCCTCTCAATAACCCTTGTACTTGTTATAACATCCATCTGGCTACTCTGGTCATCATAAACCTCTGCACTGTGATGATGTCCCAAAGTGGGGACATTATAGTCCTCCCTGCTAGAAAATTGCTTGCCCTCAAGCAATAACTGAATCCCCTCAAGTATAATACCAGGGTCCCATGTCCACCTGTGGGATAAACAGTAGAACCTGTCCAAAGATGAACAATCACACATGCTGCCCCCTAGGTCCCATATCAAGTCATGAACTACTAGCTCCTGAGACGCATAATCCTGAAATACATCAACTCCGGAAGTCTCCTGCATATGACACATGGCCTCATCTCTGGACGAATCCATCCTCCAAGTCTCTACCAAGATCCATACGGCCTCCATCAACTGCTCATGCTGATGCACGAACGAGGTTTTGCAAGACCTCCGTGAGACACCGCAAGCGATGCGCTCCTCTCAATACTGAAGCTCAATGGAAAGTTAGAATAACTTTCCACTGCAATGGTAAGTTAGAATAACTTTCCACTGCAATGGTACACTTTCCCATGTCAATCAGTGAAATGCTCAATCCTGCAATCCCTGGGTCCCATGCTAACCCCTGTCGAAGATCACCCTGCTGGCCCTGTACTACTTTTACCATGACTGTCTGCCCCCTACATACATCCTGAATCTTCCTCTCCTGGGTCATCCAGCTGAAATACCTGTGACCATTGGACCTGTTGTCCAGAAACTGTATCAGTGAAGATACCTCTGTAGAAGAAGTACCTGTCCAAAAATCTCCATGCCCTATCAAGATGATCAAGCGGGAGAAAAGGTTTCGCCCCATAGGACAAGTACCTGCAGGCCCACTCCAAACCAAACCACGGTGGAGTGTGTGGCTCTCTGGCGCAACCTGGGTCAACATGAACATCCTGCTAACAAAACGGATTCCCGGATCCCATGGCAAACTTGGAAGTTTATCACTTCCAATCCCCTCTAACTCCTCTTGTGTGAGACTGATCACTGTCAGAAGTCCTCTGTGCTCATCTGCTATCACCTGGCCCATGATGCTCTCTATCACACACCAAGTCTCAACTGGCTGCCTATGACTATCCATCTCTATCCGGCTGGATGCCGTAAAGATACTCATGTCAGGTGGCCTCGGCCTGGGCACTCCCCATGCCCTTTGCCATTGTTTATCTCTCCTCATGCTGCTGTCCATGATAAAAGTGTTGGGAAAAGGTAACAGAGACATCTATAGCTGACTGTAGCGCTTAAAAGTAACACTTGCCTTGGTCAATCCCAAGGACTCGACCAAGAGCACGTCTACCTGTACCCCTGATAACTGCTCGCCTGTAGCCCGCAGTAAACCCCAATCATCAGGTACAACCAGAAGTAGCTCCCCTAACTGCTGGTAAACCAAGCTCCATCTCCTATCACCCACTCAGCTATTGAAATGGTGAAGGTGATATCTCATAACCATATGCTGCTGCAAGGGAGTGGCCTCTACATGCTCCCCTAAGTGTGTCTCCTCCCTGCAAGACAGTACACCCCTTTGAATCCTACCATATATCTCGACATGTACTGACGAGCTATCACTAATCATTGTATGCTCCGGCATACTCATGTCGTCTCCCGTAGACTCATGCTGCATCATAGATCCTGGGCATACTGCTGGATCAACCTCTACATGGAGGTCAACCGCTCTCGGAACCCAAATGGAAGTGTCCTCCATCAACTGGTGCTCCTCTGCTAGATCACCAACATCCTCTATGAATGTGACTGATTGATAATTTGATACATCTGAGTGTCCACTAAGACAAATGCAGTGGATCTCTGACGAATCTCCTCAAGAGACTCATCTGACCTAGACTCTGATTCTTGAAGGGCTTTCTGTGTGCCTCTCAAGAATCCTCGAGTGCTCTCCAACTCCTGAGTGAGTCGGTCCATCTTCAACTCCTGCTCCCTCAGAGCCTCATGATACATCTCACCGACCCTCAATAGATAATCTTTGTCAGTCAACAACTGCTGGTAGTCGGTCCTCATCACAGATACTCTCTCCCTAAGAGTATGAAAATCATCCATGGCAATTCCCTCATCTGAACTACCATGTGCTAATGATGCTCTCCAATAGTAATCTGCCATCACTGTATGCAGGTCATCAATATGTCTAGTGGCTGCCATGATCATAGCCTCACTAACTCTCAACTGTGCTACTAAGTGGTGTGACCCCTGATCACAGTCATGTTGAGGTGCCACCTCATACCCCTCACTGCTAGTGTCAACTCTGGAATCTCCAAAAACACCCTTTGCATAAGATAACGTGCTGGACTATCCACTGTCTACTATGTTGCTGGGTACTCCTAGATGCCACTGCACCCCATCACTAGATGCTATCTCCCCTTGGATCACACCGTATCCTGTATGGGCAACCATATCCTCCTGTGCACTCAACCTGCTACTATCATCTGCGCCTGGATCCCATCTAGATGTATCCAGGCATGTGCTATGGTCATCTTGACTGCTAAAGAGTGCATCCTCATCAATACAGGCTGATCCTGGAAGTGAGTGTCCCATCAATCTGTCAGCATCCACAATCTGCTCAACTAATGGAGTCTCCAAAAACTGTGACTCAATCTCCTCGGGCCGATCTGTATGTGTAAGGTCCCCTGTCTGTACTCTCTGTATCTCCTCCTGGGTCGGTGGATCTACATGTCTGTGGTGGGCATCCCTCACACAAGGCTCATCAATCCTGTCTGACATGCCACAGACCTCCTCATGTGACGTGGCTATCAGGGGTGTCTGGAAGGATGACATATGTGTCACGACCATCATAGGAAGCTCATCATCTCTAGGTGCTAACATGTGTGACTCCTCACTAGTGTCACCACTCTGTTGAGGCGTAAGGTCATCAATGGTATGTGCTATGTCTGCTGAGAAACTGGTGCTATCGTCCTGTCCATCCAGTTGCCTATCCACTACACAAGGGTCATCATCCTCCCCAAGCGTGCCATAATCACTCGTATTTACAAGTGTGCAAGAGTCACTATTCTCCTCAAGCGTGTCAGAATCATCATCCTTTGTGCAAGAGTCACTATCACTAGCCTTTGTGCAAGAGTCACTACCATCATCGGACTGCTCCAGAGGAGCATCTATCGCTCCATCTTCACACACCTCATCATCACTTCATGGTGTGCCTCAATAATGCGCTCCTGATCCTTACCCCTACACCTATGATTTGGTTCCCACGACACCTTGCAACTGTAGCTAGGTTACGTGCTCCTACTGGGCGTGGGGTTTCTCTGTTCTTCCATCCATCTATCTGCTTCTTTTTTCTTTTTATCTGCTATGATGATACGGTGTAAGATATCCTCTTTGCTCCAATTGGGCTTTCTAAAGGCTACATACTGAAGAAAGGTTATGAGAGCCCTATTTTCCTCGCTAAGGCTGAAATACATTATCTCCAAGCATGTCATCTCAAAGGCTATCTTATCCATTTCTTTCCAACTATCCATTTATCCCTATGAAAGACCCCTTAGGTTGGCAGGATTTAAGCTCTGATTATTGTAATGTCCCCACTTTGGGACATCATCACTGTGCAGAGGTTTATGATGACCAGAGTAGCCAGATGGAGGTTATAGCGAGTACAGGGGTTATTGGGAGGCATTGTGGGGTCTAGCTTGCATTGCTCATCATATTCCATCATTATGAGCCATTCCGCACAGGTTGTCTTTGGTTCCGTTGCATTTCGACGATTTCCATGATTTTGACTATTTTGAGCTATAAGCTAATTGAATTCACTGAAGAGGTCATTTTGGGCACATTACTTGGAGGAACCTCTCAGTGTAATAGCTCATTGGAATCGAGAGAAGCAACACTACAGGATGGGATGGCGAGAAGTGACTTTCAGTGGCCAGGGAAGCCACAAGGAGATATAAGGTGTTTTTCAGAGGTAAAAAGGTTAATTAATTAATTAAAGTGATTTAATTAATTAATTAAATATTATTAAAATGAAAGTCACTTTGGAGGGACAAGGAGAGCAAAAAGTATAAAGGAAAGGCAAGGGCCTCTACTCATTCATTCATGTATGATCAGATTTTGATATCTGGCTTCTAGCTAGTGAGCCCAACATTGGGGGTTTTGAGGGTTTTGACTTAACAAACCCTAGAGGACAATTCGATGGTGAAACATTCCACCTAGCTTGTCCCAAGCTTGGTCTTGGAGATGCAATACTCTCCCACACCATTCTAGTTCCGGATCTACTCAGTTGCAGGAGGATTCTACATCAGTTGCAGGGGCAGAGAGAGAGGGCACACCGGCTAGGGTTTCCAGCAAGAGGGGCACACCATTCATTGAAGGAGGATTCGTCCTAGCTGAGCAGAGGAGATTTCGGGAATTCCAAGTATTGGGTTTCTCTTGCAGGTGTCTTAGCACCATTCTTGGTTGTTTCCGGAGGCACTTCAGTGGAGGATTCATTTGTATTGACAGTGGGACGATTTCCCAAGAGAAGGGTGCACCATTATTTGGAGGGTAGCTAGATCTAAGGATCTAGCTGGTATTTGGCCTAGTTGAGAGCTGTTGGAGGTCTCTAGGAGAGAGGCTGAATTATTAGGGTTTCAACCATCCAGGGGGGCGCACCATATATTGGAGGAGGCTCAGATCCATAGGATTTGAGAGGGATCTTGGAGATTCAGGCACCTGGGTTGTTCTTGCCATCACCCGATCTACTGTTTGGCATCTTTCTTGGGGTGATTGGACACATTTGGCAGCAGGGCCGAATTGTTGAGGAGCTTCAGCATTCCAACAGGACGTGGCATCATCCAGTTAGGGCTTCTGCACTTCATACGGCCAGATTTACCTTGGTATTGGTCTTCATCTCTTATCCAGCCTTTGGAGGCTTATTTTGTATTGTCAAGAGCTTTTTGTAGCAGCTCATGCTTCTATCTTGGAGCCATCTGTTGAGCATTTTAGATCGACGTCTTCATTGTAGCAGGTTCCTCTATTTCATGAATAAAATCATATTTGAGATGTTTTGGCTTGTCTATCATATTGCATGTGGTTGAGGTATGTTCCATGGTTATATCTTCTTGTTTATAGCTGCATACACACATATAAACACATCCGTAAAACCCTAAGCGTAACTGTAAGCAAAGTGTTTGACAAAATACCACAACCAGAAAAGTTTAAAAAGACACCCAAAACCGTGATGATCCTGGCATAGTGGCTTGGGATCATTACTTTAAAGCCAAAGCCTTATATTGATTTGAAGTTTTTTTATACTCTTTCTAGGAGTTCGAATCCAA
Organism: Picea sitchensis; assembly: GCA_010110895.2. Taxonomy (NCBI): domain Eukaryota; kingdom Viridiplantae; phylum Streptophyta; class Pinopsida; order Pinales; family Pinaceae; genus Picea; species Picea sitchensis. The sequence goes on from SNQJ01S0297977.1 coordinate 6,198, forward strand.
TCCAAAAAGGAATGGGGCATAATATAATTTTGTTTAATTACCTTCTTGCACATACTCTCTTTGGTCAACATATTCTAGAGACTTTTGGTAGTTAAGGATTTATTAAATAAGTGGATATGTTTTAAATCCCATCCTCCCATGTTTTTAGGTTTAGCTGTATCCGACCACCTAGCCAAATGGATCCCTTCACTTTCACTTTTGCCTCCCAATAAGAAACTAAAACAATTTTTCCTCACAATATTAGCCTCAACTATTAATACTTTATTCTTTGCATTCTCGATCATATTGTGAGCTTTGAATTCTCACTTTGATGATTGAATTTCAGGGTTTCAGCTCCATAGTCTGTTAAAGACAAGCTTTGTATTATTTTGTGTGGCATCATAGCAACTTGAATGAAAAATGAATGAGCCAAGCTGAGCTGAGCCCACTTGTGGATTTGAACACGCCGAGCCAAGTTGCATCGGATCTTTTTTTGAGCTGAGCTGCATTTGATCTCTGATCTCTGATTGAGCCGCCATTGTGTGGGGAAACCTAAGCCGCCATTATTCATCCGATCTCTGATCGAGCCATCATTGTATGGGTCTGATCTAGTCGAGTCACCTTCGCATGGGTATACCGTGGTTACTTGAGTTGCTATAAATTTCTTCCATGTGAGGTTTCTCTCACAACAACCAGACTTTGTTTGGTAGCTGCGTCGGGTTTCCCTCACAACCACTGGAATTTGATTAACTAAATTCTGTCAGGTTTCTCTCACAGTTGATGGAATAAGGCAATAGAGCCATGCCCAGTTTCTCTTGTAGATGGAATGGATCCAAGTCGGGTTTCTCCCTCCCTTGCACCTCCTTTTTCCAATGCCCTTATCCCCCCTTCTCTTGACTAAGCGACTTTACTTAACCCCTTTCGTATCAACCCCCGGTGCCCCTCTTGGACCCCTTTCGTTTGCTCTCCCATTCCCCCTACACCCTTGACCGCTTACATACTGGACACTGTTCACAAATAGTGTGGGTTTTGTAGGTCTCCTCTGCACACCAATGGAGTGAGACACATAGAATTCACTAGCAATTGGACAACAAACAACCATGGGGCCAATGGATGGTCCTTCCTCCAATTCTGCAAGTATCTCTTCCCAACTAATGGGTCAATCTGCACAAAACAACCAAAAATAGAATAACAGACAACGTACAATAGTCCTAACTTCAACAACATGCTAATCCTAACAGACCCAATTTTATTAGTTGCACAAATTCGTAGTTTCGCCTCTTTGCTAGAATAGGTACTGTTATCGCACAATTTGTACTTTGATAGAAGAAAAGGTTAAAGGAGAGCAAATTGGTGTAACTGGAGACTATCCTATCATTGTCACCTCAATAGGATGTCTCTTTCTATTTAGGGTGGTAGGCCCAGGGGAGATGTCCCCGGTGACCTGGGGGTTTGAGAAGGCAAAGTCAAAGTGGCTAGATAAAGATCCCCTCTCACAAGTCACCACCGATCAGAAAGTCTGGTTTTATAACAAATGAAAGATAATATGTCAAAGTGTACCAGCCCAGAACAAAGCAACAAGAAACTATATATATTTGCAAGTACACTTGCTGGTTAGCACTTCATAAAACCATAGACTTTCTCAATAAAAGAAATTGGTCGATAATAATGAAGTAAACAGAAAATTATAACAACAATATTTATAAGGCAATACTTCACATTAAATGCCTTGCAATAGCTTCAAAAATGACTAAGAATCGTTAACCATTGAAATCATAATACTAGCATTTGTTGGAAGCAAACAAGACAATGTATAAATCAGCCTTTTCAACTGCTTTTAGAAGCTTTTAATGCTGCAATTAATGGTTGTAGCTTACTTTAGTAACAACAACAATATTGTTAGTAGGTTAAGCTATTCTAGGGTTAGAAAATGTTAGTAGGTTGCTTGAGGTAAAAGGTTTGAGGGTTGGTTTCATCAATCAAACAAATTTAAGGTCTAAATCAGTGCCTTTTAGGGCTAATGGAGTCACTTGCAGCAACAAAACTTGAAGGAAACAAATGATAATGTAAGAGCTAAGGATCAAGAAGGATGATGATTGAGGTGTTGGTAAGCCAAGGCCTCAATCAACAAGCCTTAGAAGGAAAATAACTACTAGGAAGTAGGTAACCCTACGCCCTAGCGGTTTTCCTTTTTCTTTAGCTCAAGCTTGAAACAATTAATGGCTTGATGAAGCAAATGACACTAGAGTGCTGCAATAGCAGGGCTCTAGTACAATGCTTCAAAGGTAGGGTTTCTAGCACAATCTAGTAGGTGAAAAATTGTTAAGACAAGGACAATAACATGTGCTTGTTCTCCTAGGGTTTTAAACTAGCAATTTCATAATCTTGGAATAAATGCAAAGGAAATGTACCATAACCATTCAAAGCAAAGAAGGATTGCAGAAATTCACTTACATCCACCAAGAATAATCTAGCAATAAAGTCTAGCTGAAGATTTTCCACCAAGAAAAATGCCAAGAAACACCAAATTAAGCCTCCTCCAAGAAGTGCGCCAAAAATTTCAGCCAATAAACCCAAAGGAGGGTGCAAATTTTAGACCTCACTTGTTTGAGTGAAAGATGATGAATAATACAAGGGTTTAAACCCGTATTTATACAATACTAATGACCAGAATTAGGTCAAAAAAGGCCGACATGGCCTGTTACACATAATATCCAGTTTTTACATTAAATGTCATAATTAAACCCTAAAACAAGCTGTAAAGGTGACGTCATGCCCTTTTAGGGTGACGTTAGGCCCTTTTTGGGCAACGTTGGCCTCCTAGAGCAAAACATTAAGCCTCTTGGGCCTCAGGATCTAGCCACACGTGCCACTTGGCACACAACTGCCTCCAAAACATCCAAAATGCTGGGTGATGTCATGGGTGACCTGGGTGACGTCATGGGCCTTCCAAGGCCTACATCATGGTGGAAAGGGAAAAACCCCCCTATGTCCAGGCCTGCTAGGTTGTCCCTGGTGAAACGTCCTCCTCTCTCTCTGGTGCAATCCCGTGATCTGTCTCTGCCCCTGGCTGGGGTCTCAACATCCATCTGGTGGGATTTTAGTCCTATGGAGGTTCGAACTAATCATCTCCCCATATGTACCTATCCATCAGGTGTGGCCCTGCAACATCAACAAATACGCCCTCCATGGGCTCATAAGTCACAGGGATCATAACAATGTCAATCACATCTAATCATCAAGTTATTTAATCATGTGCATGAAACCCCTTTTACCTGGACAAGTGCTCAAAGATGTTATGCTATTCTACAAGCCAAGTTTGGAGGGGACGCTAGGACGTCCTATTAGGCTAATGCTCATTGGATGTGGGATATTCCTGGGTGAAGTCAAATCCAAGCCATGTGAGTGGATGAGGTGGTAAAGGGATGTCTGGGCAATGGGTGCAGTGATAGTAGGGAAATGTATGGCTTACTTGTGGGTGCCTCCGAAGAGGGTGAGTTGTACCTTGTCATGGATGCAAATGTTTCCAAGCCCATTCATGCCTTTTATCTTTTATTCTTATTGCTTTTTCTTTCAAGAGACTAATTGGGGGACACTACCTTGGCGTGGTGACTAGTGGTGGCAATGTTACCCACAAGTATTTCACGGAAATGAGAAGGCTGGCTCATGATGAGACCCCCTATCCTCCAATTAGGTCTTGATTTATTATTTTTTATGGGTCCCTCTGTTTCTTGCTGAGAAGCCTTTTATTGCTTTCTCGGGGATCCTTGGGCGAAGCATCTCAAGGTTTCATTCCTTTGGATTTTATCTTTTGCCAGCTACTTTTACCCTCTGGGCCTTTAGCCCCTTCTTCCCACAAGGTAAGGTACAACCCTTTGATATTTGGCCAACCCAATGCCCGGACCAGTGTATGGGATGGATGAGTGGGAAAAAGATGGAAAGTGGTAAGTATGGTGGGAATAGACGATGACCTTTCATGAATCACTAGACCACTCCCCATGTTAACCACAATGGGAAGTCGCTGTCTATGATACATCAACAATCTGGACCATTTCCCTTGTTAACCACAATGGGAAATTGCTGTTCGTCAGAAATCTCAATGCACTTTCTGAACATGAAAGAATCTGTCCAAGCTGGTCTATTTTTCAATCTCGAAAATGAATGTCCTCAATAATATTTTCAGTGCTCCCTCCCAACTTGGGAGTCATCTCTTCCTTTTTCAATAAGGAAGTCGTCTCCACGAGCTCCAGCTTGAGTACGCAAACTCTTTCATCTTGGATAGAAGCTTTACCAAAA
>SNQJ01S0297979.1:0-10472 GCA_010110895.2 Picea sitchensis
AAATGAGAAACGCGCTGGACCTTGAATCTTCCTTCAGTGAATTTTGGTTTTTTTCTTGAAAACAAAAAATCGATCCAAACTTCACATCTCTCGGAGCAGTGGTATCATAGTGGGTATGAGCCTCACTCCATCACTAGAGATCCCAGAGACCCAGGGATATGGAAGTCTCTCCATTTGAGAGAAGAGGAATCGAAATCGCTCTCTCTCCATTCAAGAGAAGAATCGATCTTGAAATTTTTGTTGTATAACAAAGGAAGAGCATATGTCAGTGATAAAGAGCAATAATTGTTAATGCAAAAGATATGAATCCTGTAAATTCATGAGTTAAAAAATCGGTTGGAATTTTGTGCATGCGAATTTTACAAGACATTATGGAGTCAGCCGTCGGAGGTTATCAGCAAGAAGCCAGTTACCGGTAGCAATGATTTAGTTACCAAGAAGCCAGCCATTTGAAGCCGCGATTTTGGTAAAGCTCTTAAAGACTGGAATTTCATTTATTTATGCTTTTAAAACTTCTATGATGGTTGCGTGTCCATCATTGTAAGTGCCCGGGGATATATTAAAAAAGGATTGGAAATCATTATATGGAGGAAAACCATGTCACCTTATTCTTCCCATGCAAAATCATGGTGGAATCCTAATTTTGTGTGTTAGATCCCCATCTAAGGTAGAGAGAAAAGAGGAAGATGAGCATAAAACAATATACATATTCTATGAAGAGAATTTGAATGATTTTGTACTGATAAAACGAGGTGGCAAAGATCTTGGATTCTTTGAAAAGCACTTCCAAGTATTCCATTACGATGTAGAGAAGAATGTTGGAATTTCCACCCAAACATTGGCCCACTAATGGCCCTTTTATTGTTATCTCAGTTCGTATTGTGTAAAATAATGTTTGAAATTAAAATATTGATAGCTTGTGTGTAGTTGTCTTAATATGCAGATCCGTGGTTTGCAAAAGACCAGAGAAAGAACCGATATTCCTAATCTTTAAACTTTCATCGACTAGAGCAATAAAAGAAACACGCAACCCAAACAGAGATAAAAGGCCTTCACACTATATTTTTTTTAGAAAATATTCTCAAAAAATAGTGGGACATAGCCTGATCGAAGGAATGCAGATACATGCTTAGAAGCACCGGGGAGAGTGAACAAACTTGTGCTATCCCTTTTGATTAAATAGTTGTAATTTATTCTATCTAGATAAACAATATTCGTCTGGAGAAACAAATTGATGAGATTCACTATTCAGTCATCGTTGATGAAGGATCGCATTGCTGTCAATAACTTATAATGATCAAGGTTATTGAAACACTTCACTATATCTAGTCCTATAAATATATCAAGAGGTTTTGGCTTAGTAGTCTTTCCCTCTAGCCTGACGAACCTCTTCTTCGACTCCTTCCCTTTGGCTTGCCTGCCAGACTACTTACAACTCGAATGAAAGAGCCTCGGTAAAGCTACATTGCCAGTTGTCTGTGTTTATATACGTGTATACAATTTATTAACTACTTGCAACAAGTTACCCTCGCTGTGTATACTTCGCATACGCCTGCCCTATTTTTCAAGTAGCCCTCTTAATCAATAGCAACTATGATCTTATGCTTTCAAGGTTGGTAGGTCACTTGAAGCAATGATAGGTATTCTATGAACCAAGGCTGGTTGATTCTAAAGGCAGTTTGTTAGGAGGTCACGCTAGTTCATCTTTGAAGGAACTGCATCGCATCTCTCTCTGGCGGGTTGAAACTAAGGAAGGTAGACATCCGAGAAAAATGAGCTTTACTTAATCTAATCAGTATTGATCAGTATGGGGTTGGTTGAACAACTTCTATGGAATCTTTGAACTTCATTTGGGACCGCAACAAATAGTTTCTCTCCCTCAAGGGCCTACTTAGGATAACAATGTGGGATAATCCCATGTCAACTAGCAAATATACGGGAAAGGAGGAGAAGGCAATGTGAAACTCTCCAAGTTCGACTCATGGGAAATGAGCAGCAGGGGACATTTATTGAAGTTTGAGTCGTCGAGCCCCTCGAACTGAGCATTTCATTCAAGGGGATGGACGAATAACTAATTGGTGGTACCGACTGATACCCGATATTGACCCCCGCACCAAGGCCCCCTAAAACAATGTCTCTTTAGCACAAATTGGCTGATGAGATGCCCACTAGGACCTATGAACAGATGAATCCTCACAACCAGACTTGCCTGAGAAGGATAGGTCCTCAAACTCATGAGTAGGGCAGGGCTATTAAGATTCTCGGTAACTGCAACTATCCCACGAATTAGTTGTAACCACCTCTAAATGCCCCACCTTCCCTCCCAGCCTTCAAAGGACAAGATATTGAATCCCCACCATCATTAACAGCCCATAAGAAAACGTTCAGAGGAAGAAATATCATCTATTAAAGAATCAATTGCAACTGAATTTGACTACTAAAATTCCTTTGTCATGAATTTATGTGAAGGAAACACAAATACATTAAATGTGACAAAGTTCTTCCATGTTCTAAAAAACAAATATAGAACCGAACTAGAAATTTAAGTCAATTTCTAGAATAATAATTTTTTATTCAAGTTAATAATTAATATATTTCTTATTTAGCAACCTATAATATAATTAAACATTACAAAGAGATCACTCTAAGAAGTATATATAGAGAGAGGATACCACCAACCAGATAGCCCACATTTAATAACAATAGGTCAACTCCTTAAAATTTATGTAATTAACCCAAAAATTTACTAAATGCAAAAGTAATTGAAGTAAACTATTTTAAGGGAAAGAATCGTGAGGGTTAATTGAGTATAATTTAATACATTACTTGAACCATTTTAATAATAATTAATTATTATTGTATAATAATTGTGGTGGCAGATTTAAGTAGAGAATTTATGATCAATGAGATGTCAATTAAAGTATAATGGGTTATCACTATATTTATAAAGTAATTGAAGTAAACTATTTTAAGGGAAAGGATCGCGAGGGTTAATTGAGTATAATTTAATACATTACTTGAACCATTTGAATAATTATTAATTATTCTTGTATAATAATTGTGGTGGCAGATTTAAGTAGAGAATTTATGATCAATGAGATGTCAATTAAAGTATAATGGGTTATCACGATATATATATTTGCATATTGTAATACTTCCCATACAAATTATTATTAAAGATTATTGGTTTTATATGTATTCTGTAATATGATTTTTTTTTATATTCCTTATGTACCCTTTAATTTTAATTTGATTATGTTAAACTAATTAAATAAAAAGCATTTCAAAATGATAGACTTGATTTTCTTAAAACAAAGAATTATTATGTGGGTACGATTTGAAAAACATTATGTTGAATAATGTATTCCAAAAATTAGAAAAGAGTTAAAAGCAACTAAGATATTATGAGAAATTTCCATTGCTCACAACTATCTATAACAATAAAGTAGATAACTTGAAAAACTCCCAAGTTTTCACGTGCCAACCCATGATCCCAGGTTCCAACACATTTGATCTATTTTGCACTTGGCAACGCATGCTATTGCATTTGCAACATGGTAACACATAGTATAACTCTAGAAAATGTGCAACTAAGCCCCCTGATAGATATAGATGGTAATGGATATTGTGTGCTCGATTATGTTCGTGAATAGAACCAATCCTCGGAGCAAACTGAGTTAGCTGGAATCAATGCTTACATTCTCAGGCCATCGCTTTATAAAGGTGAAAGTACTGTTTGCATTACTCTGGTTGGAATCTTAACAACTAATTTCACAACATATGTAATTGGCATTCACTCAACCTTCAGAGCTTTTGTGTTTGGTTTAACAAGAGATGGCGTATTAACATGGATTCTTAGTGAAAGTATTGAAGACTTTGTATCAAGTTTGTTGTTTCCACTGTGTTTTTCTCTTTTGGATTATAATGACTGCTTATGTTGGCATGGAGGAAAGATTTTTGATTATAGTGACCGCCTATGTTGGCATGGAGGAAATATTTTTGTATTTGTTTCCCATAAATTCCCTTTCAAGCAAGATTTTAGCAAAAAGGAAGGAAACAACAAAGGCCACCTTCAATTCAATTCTCCCTCTTAGGGGGACACATATTCCATGTTTCCGGGCATTTGGAAGTCCTCATTTTCCATTTGTTCTATAACCATTTAGCGTAGCCTCACTGTATTTACCAGGAATCAACAACTCAATGGACGGTCCTAAGGAGGGTGGTTCTTCTTCTTCCAAGGGACTGGTTGGAGCCATTCACATTGTTGATGGCTTCATTGTCCATTTAACAGATAACATCCACCAACTTCCTTGTTGCATCAAATACAATGGCCAATGATGTGCTTTTGATTACTTCAACCTATGTTGGCACAGGGGAAGACCCAGGGTTCAATGCTACAACAACGCACCAACAAAACCCTAAATACCGACCCTTTCGACAACACCTGTGAAGAAGATGAAGTCTCACCCAAGGTAGAGGCAGGGGTGGTTGCAGGACTCCAGTGTCTGCAACCTTAGCTAGGAAATAGATCTGTGACTGTATCACCTTAACATGGCACTTAGCAGTTATAGTTCATCAATATCCAGTCTTAGTTTACAACGCAGTTAAACCCTAATTACAGAGCATTGCATTATTTAACCAGATCTATTATATTCAAGCACTAAGCACATCCACATAGGCTAGATCTAGTATTCATCCATACTATTAAGCACATAACATTAACATATCTATCTACCATTCATCTATATCAAAGCACTAAGCAAATTAACATATAAACACATCAATACATCACACAAAACAGAGAAACACAACATGTACGTGGTTCACCCCCACCCTGGGGCTATATCCACCAACTCTTCGTCTTCTTTACTATCTTCTTCAATCGTTTACTTGCACAGAGCCACAAAAACCCTACTCCGTAGAGGACAAGAGATCTTATCACCTTTCTAGATCCTCCTTCCTCGAGATAGGTTACAACACTAAGCCTCTTCTCAATCTCTTACACTCGCTTGCATTGAGCTTTGCAAGCCTCATAAAGTATGCACAAAAGAAATCTACACTCATCACTTATCACTTTCAATCACATAGATCGAACTACTTTCTACATCGCTCAACCTTCTATTTATACTTTACAAAATAGGCCTAAGCATGGGTAAACCCATGGGATGACATCCCCATACCCATTACATTATCTTGAATCCCAAAAAGAACCCTAAAATGGGTCAAGATCCCGCGATATCCGCTTCGTCTTGTGCTCTGCCTTCGATAGCTTGTCGAAGTCCCAAAAATAGTTCAAACTTGACCAAGGATCCTCAAAACTTGATCAAGGGCCAACATGCCCCCAACACTCACCTGTGACTTGTCCTGAGTCACTATGATATGAGTAGCTCAGTTTCTAAATCCTTGAGCTTGGCTCGAGCTGCTTCGACTTGTTGTTGTGCCACGACCTCCTTTTCAACGAACTCTTGTATGATTGCTTCATTGACAGGTCCCTCTAGGCGTTGTTCAACTATAGTGATGACTTGCTCCAGTTATGCTCCTTGGCCTTCGATCTATGTGAACAGTTGGTAAGCCTCATCCTGTACATGTTGGAGCCTTTGATTAACTTCCATGAATTTTCTTTGAATGTTGTGGACCTGTTGTTGGGCAGTGCGTTGCTCTTGGGATCACTTCATCCTTTCAACATCTAACATGGTCTTCAACTATGCCTGTATTGTTTCTGCTTGATACTTCGCCTCTTGGAGCTATGACTCTAATGTCTTTAGTTCTGGATTCTCAGTGAGTCACTCATACCTCTGGAAACTGAAATCACTCAATTTCTTACATTCCATGGTGAGGCCCTTGATTCTTTCAACTGTGCTTCAGGCAGTTGCTTCTCTTTGATCCCTTACATCTGGCGGAGTGGCGAGCATTGTGCAGAGCTCTAAGTCGGTTATTCGTTGTTGTAGTTGTTGGATAGCTTATGTGAGTTGTTCTACTTGATGTGTGACTCAGTATTCTGCCTGTGGTTCTAAGCTTGTCATAGAGCAAAGTGCTCTGTTGACTGCTTCTTTCACTTCAAGTTTCTCTGTGAGCAACTATTCCTTTTCTTGATGAATTTGTGCTTTCTCTTTTTCAAAATTCATCTGGAGAGAAACCTTCTCCTGCTCTACAAGTCATCATTGTTCGATGATTACGCCTTGCACTTGCTCCAAGGCCTAGGTGGCTTGTTATGTTTCCTCTTGTGCTCGACAAAGGTGAGCTTTGGTTTCACCTGCTAGTTGGTGGAGTTGGGTTGGCTCATCTCCCAACTCTGGTTCTCCCAATGGTAGGGGCACAGTGGACACTACATGACTAGACTGAAGGGCATGTTGTACCCCTCATAGTTTGACCTCAGATATGTTGTACATTTCCTCCTTCTTGGCTTCTTGTTTCTCCACGATTTCATGCGAGGCGTCGTTTAGGGCTGCTATGATGAAGCCAAAATCATCGGTAGTGAGTACAGTCTACATCTTGGTCACAGTGGCTCTAGATTTCTTCCGGGAAGAAGGTTTCAAGGGAGAAACCTCCCTCTTCTTCAGGGGATCGGTCTCATATCTAGGCGGTGTTACTTCACATTGTTTATGTTCAACTTCTTTTCCATTTATCTCTTCTACATCATCATCACCCCCTTGGTCAACTGATATTGAAGCAGTCTTTCCTGAGGCACTGCTTAAGTCTTGGACCTCTTCAGTCTTCTTCCTTATGTCGGGTCTGGGTGTATCATGTTCTTTGTGCATGGTCTCTCGGCTGTCAGGTTCAGACATCTCTGCAGGGTCTGCAGGAATAAGGAGGTATGTCGACTAGTCCTTAGTGATCTCCTCAAGGTCCTCTTTCGTGAGCTTGTAGTACAATTGAAGCTCTTCCTTATACTTGTTTGCTCACGTTGTAATGTAGATGAAGTGTCGGTAGCATTAGACTTTAACATCGAGGGGTAGGAAGCTCCGCATAGGGTGTTTGAGTCATCGCGAGTTCAACCCGATGAAACCTTTCAAATAGAGGTAATAGTGGCAAAAAGTGTTCGACATACTTCCATTTTTTTTTCATATCGTTCGAGTACCATAGCATGGTGAAATTTGCAGCAAGCAGCTCAAATGGATCAATATCTAGGAAGTTCGCACCTTCGGCATTTCTAAACAACAAAGCGTGATGAGGATGAGGAGCTAGCTAAAATGGAATTCATAGCCCTAATCCTATGCTTTGCGGCAGTCAGTTCGTAATTGTTGATTAACTGGAAATTTACTTCCCCTAGTTCATTTGTAGACCTTCCACTTCCCTAGAAGGTCAATGACAAAGTCTGTGACCTGCGTGGGTTGGTTCTTCCTTACTAGCTTTCTTGCAATTAATTGGCATACTAGGCACAGCCATTGTGGATGGAAGCTACCTTCTAACTCTCCTTCTCAACATCATCGTATGTATCCTTGATCCGTTTTGCTAGTGCGCGATGCGTAGCTTTTCACAGATAGAAGTCCCACATATAAGGTCCTTGCATACTCAATCTTGTGATCTTATGGATCAGCGTCGGATCGATTGTGATACGACGGTCTAGCCATAAGTAAATGCCATGGAAGCATGACATTAGGATTTTAATGAATGTGTTAACCTCCTGATGTATTTCGAATTGTGGTATCTTCATGATGTTGAGTATGGTGGACCTCGCGATGTCCGTGGTCCATGGTTGGGGGACTGTCCTTGGCTTCTTCCCTGGTGTCTTTATCAATTACTTATGTGGCATGAGCATTCCATAATCCTTGCGGTCTCATAATTTGAAATCACTGATCTTGAGTGTCGGAATATGTCCCAACTATGATCCAACTTTGTGTATCCCCTTTAGGAGGTACATGATAACCATGGTGTACTCAAAATTTCTAGGCACACTATCTCATTTTCCGTGTCGTGGAGGTGAGATTCTTAATCGAGAATATGGTTGGGATCATTTTACATTTAGCGCTGGATATCCTGCGGTAGCGGTTCTTCGTTTGTTGATTAGGATCAAGTGAAGCGTTAATGAGGAAGTACAATCCTCTCATCGGCGATATATACACCATAAATTATAACTGGAGTCCTTGGGGTCAATGATTACTTCAGCTATGGAGCTCTTCGACTATGCTAAGTTCTTTGAACATCTGGCTCATGGTTGAATCTCTCTGGTTTGAAGAGTAGCTAGTCAATTCAATAGGACTGATGGTGATAGCGCGATGATCAATATGAGAAATAAACTAATTAGGGCTTGATTGGGGTTATAAAAGTTTTCTGGTGCAAGGTTCAATGAGGCAATAGATAATGAAGCAACAAATGCTTGGTGAAGCCTCCATTAACTTCCGGTTAAATTGCGTTCGATCAGGTCTAGCGGTGATCTGATGGCGATCTGTCTAACAATAAATGCCTTTCTACCTGTTTGGGGTGTTGGTCTAATGGTCATACTATTCCCAATGAAACATATATGTGTTCTTTATGGTGAAGTTCCATGTGATATTGTTCTATTATCCGGCCGAGTTCGTGATGAATTTTTCCTTTGTGAAGAACCATACGAAACATTTGATATTTTCTCTCTTCTTGCTTTGAACTTTCTAGCCATCTTTCAGGAAGTGAGATTTGTCGGTATTCCTCTTTTCGCATTCTGATTCTTTTATTCTTTTGGCATAATAACTTCACGTTGTTGAGATTCTTCCGAATATTCAAGGGTAATAATTCTTCTCTATCTGGATGAATTACTTGATCTTTACGCGGAAATCTTCTTGTGTTCTTGCAACTCGGCAATGTCAAGTCGGTCCTAAGTAGCTTAGATTTGTTCTCCTATTCTTCAATCAGGCGTAATGATCCTCCTAGTCATCAAAATCTTTCAATTCTTGTTTCTTATGCTCTAATACTTCTTCTTCCTTCATACTGATACTAATCTCTTATCAATACAAGGTTTTGATCTAGGTGGATATCGAGGCCACCCGCAGCAAAATGGCTCAAAACAGTTTTTCTGACCATTTTGGCAATTTACTATTTTTAGCGAGGTTTTTCGCCAGGGCCATTTGAGGGCATAAATGAAGATTTTTTCGAGATCGAGGTTCTCAATGATATCCAAAGTATGATTGAGCCCCAAAAGGAAATGAATCTCGTGATGCAACAATGAAGGCTATCCTGCGCTAAAGCGGGAGATCATTAATGCAAAGAGATTGCCTTCGGGAAGTTGATGCACCAACTTACCATGGAGACCCACATGACTTTTAGCGCTTCATCTCTCTAGGGTTAGGTTTTTGGAATATCTATAGGACTTTTAGCATTCCGTCTATTGTAAAAGACCGCCTCATTGTAATCATCTTCTTGGCGAATGCAGTAGTCATCATCCGCATCTCTTCTCGGAGATAAACATGCCACCATTCTAACGAGTCTATCACTCTATATTTTTACAGTCTATGTACATTTAGTTCATTAATAGAAAATTGTTTATTGTTGTATCTCTGTGTTTTATGGTTGCATCTCTGATATATTTCGTTATATTGGATATCTGTGATATCTCATGCATTTCTTTATTATATCTCGGCTCACATTTCATGCGAAAATAATCCGGATCAGTGAAATCGTGTATTACTGTATCTCTGTGTTTATGGTTGCATCTCTGATATATTTCTGTTATATTACTGGATATACGCGATATCTCTGTGCATTTCTTTATTATATCTCCGCTCTCATTTCGTGCCGAAAATAATCCGGATCAGTTTTCCTTATAGCATAGCAAATGGGTCGTTGTTCTCAGTAAATTTATCAACCTCAAATTCTTCCTCTGTCGAAGCTCCATTGCCATTCATAGATATCTGGGTGAGCTTTCCACATAGGGTTATCATTTTTCCTCTGAATAATCCTATTCCTCCTAATGAAGGAATCATAGCAGGCTCCCCTAAATGTTCCCAAGTTCTTTATGTCATGATATTCACCTGTGTTTCCTCATCCAGAACACAGTCAATGTCAAAGTCTCCTATTCTTGATTCAATGCAATCTTTTTCTTTGAAGATCTTTGATAAACTGATATGTCAATGGTCATTCCGGGTTTCTTTCATATGTAGAAATACTTTCTATGATTGTTTCTGGGATTCTGCCATAATCTCAGTTTCTAGATCTGCCTTAGGGTTTTATTGGTTCATATTCATTCTTTCAACCTTAGCAATCATTCTAGGGAATCCAATACTTCATGGTCCAAAGATTTACAACAAAGACAACTAGATATTCTACCAGGGCATTCCTTAGCCAGATGTCCCGGTCTTCTGCAACTATAACAAAGGGTTAATCCTCATTTTATTTTAAATGATCCCCAACCTTTCTTGTACTGTGCACTAGAATCATAGTAGCTAACCTACAAAAAATTCTTTCTAGAAACCTGCATCCATTTGTTAGTCCAAACATTCTCTCTATGCATAGTTATAACATATCTTTCACTATTCGTATCATATATACTCATATCAAAT
>SNQJ01S0297980.1:0-10472 GCA_010110895.2 Picea sitchensis
ATCATAGGGTTAAGAAGGATAAACCCTTAATATGTATCACAAGTAAGACAAGTCTTGAAATCAAGAATCTACCAGAAGATATGACTATAATACCTTGGAGAACGATACAAGGAGTGAAGGATGAGACACTTATCATAGATATATTATCATGTGTAAGGTCAGGTTTATTATCAATGGAATAAATGTGTGATGAATTTAAAAAGTAAGTTGAGTTATTTCTTATTTATGCTAGTATTAGAAAATTAATTTTTTCAGTTTAACATATCAATGTTTTAAGTGTTCTATTATATATATCATCCTAACATTGTTTTTATTTTTTTAAGTCACAAGGTGTATATGAGAGTACAAGAGGAAATGGTTAAGATGTTGAATGAAGAGAGTTGTGAGGATATTAGACCCAAATATCCCAATTCAATCTCTACAACAGCATTGAAACCATTTTTGTTGCATTCAAAAAGGTATGTTGATTTATTATATTTATATTAATCATTTGTAGGTTAATTTGTTTCTATTTTATTAGTTATAGATATATAACTATATGTTTGTTTTCTTTATTAAGATGTCAAAGAAGAATGCAGATGGAGTACCTAAAGCCTTCAAAAGTTTTATTCAAAAAGAAAAGTTTGAAATAGAAAGGAGACATGCTTGAAATGTTGAACTTGATGATACCATTTATCACTACATTTGGAATGGGCTAGAAATTTTTTAGTATGAAATGATATTAGGTGATTATGAAAAAAATGCAAATATTGTTCCTAAAAAGGAATACTCCCTAGTTATTGAAGATATACCTCATGGTTATAATATTCAAAACATTGGATATGATAGTGAGCCGTATGCTTACCAAGATTTCAATAAAGTGGTTATGGGATTTATGGAAGTCACAACAACACCATTTTGTAGATTTCTAGTTTTTCATTCAGACACACAACAAGCATGAGTACAATAAAGATTCAAGGGAAATAAAAGACAAGAATGCAGTTTTATTGGTAAGATATTGAAAGTGTATGTTTAGCGATTAAGATTATAAATTGATTTTATTAATTCACAAGTTAATTGAATTTGGACTACTTGTGTTACAGGAACAAGCCTAATATTCATATCTCCAATAGAGAATCGTTTACACATGATATTCAAAGCATACATATTGAAAGACAGATAAAATATGATTCTTATGATTCTATTATTTTCAATGCAAAGGATGGAGGGAAGCCTAGTAGTTTATTGGTTTACAATGTTCTTGATCTAGGTGGATATTGGTGGCCACCCACCTACTCCAACTGGCTCATCTTGATAGTTTTTAGTTCAACACGTACTTCTGTAATTCTTTGTAATCATGGGTTCTACACTTATGGGGTTTTTTGAAGCCCTACACAACTTCCAGGTGGATATTGGTGTCCACCCACCTAATCCAACTAGCTTATTTTGGAAGTTTTCATGTCAGTACATTTTTATGTACTTCCAGGGCCGTTTTGGGGCCCTAAACAGTGATTTTTGGATTTCCACAATCAAACCATAGAAAAAGTTGAATTTTTATGGCATAATGTGTATTTCTTGAAAATACCTTTCCAATGAGCTATCATGCACCTAAAACAGAGTTTGTGTGCAAAAGTTATGACCCCGAGAAGTTGAGGTACCAACTTACCCATCGGGGCCCACATAACGTTTGGTGTTTCATCTCCTAGGGTTATGTTTTTGGGTGTATAGGGTTTTTCCCTTCATGAGTAATGTTAAAAATGCCTCTAGAGCCTCATTATAATCATTCTACCCATACATATGCGTGTAGAAGCAACATCTCTTATCAGATATTGCTACCACCATTCGAGTAATATGTTTTCAGTTCCGCAGTTTTATAGTTTCATTCTATTTTATTTAATCAATAGAAGTTATTGTTCACTGGATATTTGTTGTTTTTATTTGTATCTTTGTGTTATTGTATTCAGTCTATTATTCATTTTCATTCCTCTCCTAAATCCATATCAGTGGTATCAAAGCAATCTTCGCTTCATTTATTTTTCTTCGTGCATGTCCCCGACAAGATCTAGGTACAAGAAGATGGGACTCGAACCATTTGAGACTTTACAAGATCGATCACACCGAGACCAACAAAAATTCATGGGGGATGATAAGAAATACGATGGAGCAAGATATCCTTTTAAATTGTTTCTTGAGGAATCCCTTTCATGAAAAAGGACCGAAATGATGGATAAATTTGCACAGATCCTTCGGCGGTTGCCCACAGGAGACGCATATTCATCAAGCGGACATGCAACCCCCTTCAAGATACAAGTAAATTTTGATATTTCATTATTTGAAGGTCTGATAGATGTGGATGTTGTAGATAAATGGTTGAATCTGCTCAAAGGGTATTTTTCGTTCCACAATTTTTCCGATAGGGAAAATATTACTTTTTCACTCCTCAAGGTCATCCTACATGTTAAGGAATAGTGGGATACTTACTTTGAGCAAAGGGCCATAGAGGAATCTACAATATTTGAAGTCATCCCTACAGGGTATTCCTTCATGAATTCCATTAAAGAATAGTACTACCCTATTGGAAGCTACAAGGACCAGTACACAAGATATCCGATGTTGTGTTAAGAAAGGGACCAGACAGTACCAGATTTCACCAATATTTTCCATACCCTGCACACCAACTTAGGTATAAAAGAATATGAATGACATATGCTTCTCAAATACCATGGTTGTCTACATAGATAAATTAAAAAAGAAATGGATTTTTTGTACATTGCATCATTAGGTGCAGATTATAGATATGATGTCAATATTGAGAAGAAATGTAAGAAGAAGAGGAAAGAGTTTGAATTTGTAAAATCCTCATAGCCTAAGCAGGGAAAAGGTGGCTCCAGCCCACAACACAAGGGATGGAGAAAATATGGCCATTCTCAGGACAACCAGTCCAAGACGCAACCCAAGAAGGGTAATGAGAATTCAAAGAAGGACATAGGAAAGTGTTGTGGATACCATAGAAACCCTTGGAACAACACCAAATAATGTTTCTCCAAGCAGTCACTGGTGGTTGAGTTGAAATATTTCGAGTCAGAGGAAAATTTGGATTCTGAATTAAATCGAGAAGGAGGGAAGCGAATTATTTATGTCGAACCCAACGCCACTATCACTACCACCAAATTCCATCCAAGCGAACCAAAAGAACCAAAGGAAGTGGAACGTCTCTTTCACTCACAGATGTGGGTATAGGGGGCTCTACTTCATTTCATTTTCAAAATCGGCAATCAGAAGAACTTGATATCAACAGAGATCATGAAGAAGCTAGACCTATTGATGACACCGCAACTACAACCCTACACCATCGGTTAGCTTCACCAAGGAAGAGACCACTGCATCATCCAACAATGTTGTCTGCCCTACGGAATCAAGCCCTTCAAACACAAGGTATTGTGTGATATTTCTCCCCTTGAAGTTTGTGATGTTATTTTAGTACAACGATATTTGTGGAAGTGACATGTTGTGTATGAGTCTAGATCCCAGAGTTTTATTATTAATTTTGGTAGAAAATTGTATAGGATACTAGATGTAGCACTGCCTATCTCTATTTTTGTCATCTCTGCTAAGCAATATAGTAAGGTCATTTCACAGACCAATAAGTTCATCTTCTTTGTGATTTGTTCTTAGAGTAAGTATAATTTCATCACCGCATTCACGACCTCTACACAGAGCCTCTCTTTGCAGTAGACGTAAGTGGATGGGATCATGGAAGAGTATAGAGAAATCTTCTCCTCACCCACCAGGGTATCGATACACTGTCAGGTCAAGCATCCAATTGATATAACCTCCGGTTCACCTCTACTTAATGGACCATTTTATCATCTCTCTCTGATGGAAAATGATGAAATCAAGCATCATGTCCAAGAGATTCTTTAAAAGGAGCACATCAGACCCAAATCCTCCCTTTACGGAAGCCTAATGGTACAGGTGTTGAAGAAAGATAGGACCTGGTGGCTCTGAATTGATTACAAATCATTAAAAAAAATCACAATCAGGAATCGGTACCCAATTCCCTAAATTCATGACCTTTTTGACCAACTCAAGGGGGGAAAGTTCTTCAGCAAGATTGACCTAAATTCTGGCTAGCACTAGGTTCCCATCGAATCGACTAATGTATGGAAGACACCTTTCAAATATAAAGAAGGACTCTTCGAACGGTTGGTCATTCCCTTTAGATTAACAAATGCACCAGTAACTTTCATGCAATTGATGGATGATGTATTGAGACCCTTCACCAAATCTTTTTTGGTGGTATATCCAGATGACATCCTCATCTTCAGTAGAACTTGGGAGGAGCACATGCAGCATATTCAATAGGTTTTGAGCACTATGTTGTAGCACAAGCTATATTCCAACTTGGAAAAATACTCCTTTGGCATGAACAAGGTCCAATACTTGGGCTACATTGTTGATGAGCATGGGGTACATGTGGATACATCTAATATCCAAGTCATCCGTGACTATCCAACCCTGATCACATTGACCAAACTTCATAGCTTCTTGGTAATTTCCAACTTCTACCAACAATTCATGTTGGGATTCTCCCATATTGCATGAGCCCTCATCCAAGTGACCAATGGTGGTGGCAGGGAAAAGTTCACATGGTGGACGGAACGACAATGAGCATTTGATGATTTGAAGCATCACTTGTTCTCATCTCCAATACTCTCCTTACTCAATCTGCAAGAACCATTCAAGATTGATACTGATTCATCCGACTATGTTGTAGGCACAATTCTCACTTAGCACGGTCATCCAGTAGCATACCATAGTGAGTCTCTCTCCAATATTGTCCGTAAATACCCCAAATATGACAAGGAAATGTATTCCATTGTACAAGCATGTCGTCAATGGAAACATTACATTCTGGGAAAGGAAAAAATCATCCACATTGATCACAAGCCTCTGCAATTCATACAAACATAGGGGAAGTTGTAGAACGACCACCATCAAAATTGGTCCACATACCTAAAGAAATTCCAACTCAACATCAAGTATAATACAAAGAGAATAAATATTTTTTATGACTGCCTCAATCACCCTCCCGTGGTTTCACTCACCACCATGCTCTATTCGTGTGGACATGAGGCATCTAAGTGGCCCCAACTTTATCAATGAGATCATGACTTCACCACCACTTATCAACTCTTGGGTACAGGTGTGAATGCCATGGATTTTCACATTCAGGATGGATTGTTATGCCATTTAGTCCACCTCTGTGTTCCTGCAAGAGAGTGTCCAAATTTGATTTGAGAGGCTCACTATAGTTGGATGGCAGGACATTTTTGCGTGGAGAAAATTGTGGTCGTTCTACAGAAACATTTTTATTGGCCAAAACTTCGACAGGATGTCAGAAAGTATATCAAATCTTGCACTTCTTATGCCATTTCCAAGACAGCCATCAAGAATGAAGGATTATACACTGCTCTTCCTACTCCCAATATGCCTTGGGAATCCATCTCAATGGATTACATGGCTGGCCTTCCAACCACCAAGCAAGGTAATGATTGTGTATTTGTGGTGGTTGATCAGTTTTCGAAGATGACCATTCTCATAGCCTGCAAGAAGAGAATAAAAGTGGAAAATATTGCCAATATCTTCTTCAAATGATTGTGGGTTCATTTTGGGATACCAAATACCATCATCATTGATTGGGACAATAGGTTCCTCAACACATTTTGGTCAAGTCTCTGGTCGCTGTTGGACACCAAGCTCACTAAATCCACTTCCTTCCACCCTCAAAATAATGGCCAAACATAGTTCATCAATCGGATGATTGTGCACATCCTATGCATGTATAACTCTAAGCATTTATTTACATGGGATGAGAGTCTTCCCTATGTTCATCACAACAACGACAGGGCTCTCCATAGCTCTACCAACCATAGTCAATTTCAGATGG
Source organism: Picea sitchensis (assembly GCA_010110895.2). Classification (NCBI taxonomy): domain Eukaryota; kingdom Viridiplantae; phylum Streptophyta; class Pinopsida; order Pinales; family Pinaceae; genus Picea; species Picea sitchensis. Next base: position 5,930 of record SNQJ01S0297980.1, read on the forward strand.
GGTTGGGATTCCAACCCTTGGGTCCCATTAATGTTGCACTACCTCTTGCAACCACACATATAGAATCTTCCCATGTTCAGTATGAGGTCAATAAAGCCACTAAATTCATTGAGCGGATTCATCACATCTGTTAATAGGTCCATGAGACTTTGCATAAATCCAATGCTAAGTATAAGAAGCACCATGATCAACACCAAGTATCGCACATGTTTCAAGTGGGAGACAAGGTCTGGTTTCATTTGAAGAAAGAACTCCTTACAGGGCCCCATTGGAAGCTTTTTCCACTTCGCTATGGGCCTTGCACTATCACCAAGGCTATGGGTGACAATTATTTTGAGCTCAACACTCCCCCCTTCCTTGGCTTGCACCTAATGCTCAATTTGGACATCCTTCGACCATAGTTTCCACCATTATTAGACACCTTGGAGATCATAGAACAGTTGGCACAAAAATATCTCAATCCTAACTGCATGTAACATGCATCCACTGATCATATAGCAGACACATAGATCAAGGGAACTCACCAATAGAGGATTCGGCTTTATTAGCTTGTAAAGGTAGGGCAACTCCTAAACCAAGACAAGTGGCTCACTCGAGGCCAAATTTACTAGAAATTTCCTCACCTGGTGGGGGCACTCAATGCAATGGATACCATTGCTTCCTAAGGGGAGATGACTGATCTGGGTGGATATTCGTGGCTACCCACCTATTCCAACTGGCTCATATTGAGAGTTTTTAGTTTAGCACGTTTTGTTGTAATTCTTTGTAATTGTGGATTCTACTCTTTCGGGGCTCTCTGAAGCCCTACACAACTTCCATTTGGAGATTGGTGTCCTCCCACCTAATCCAACTAGCTTATTTTGGAAGTTTTCATGTCAATACATCTTTTTGTACTTCCAGGGCCATTTTGGGGCCCTAAACAATGTTTTTTTGGCTTGCCACAATCAAACTATAGATAAGGTCATAGTTTGAATTCATAATGTGTATTTCTCAAAAATACCTTTCCAACAGGTATCATGCGCCTAAAATGGAGGTTGTATGCAAAATTTACGACCCCGAGAAGTTGAGGTACCAACTTACCTATCGGGGCCCACATAAATTTTGGCGTTTCATCTCCTAGGGTTAAGCTTTTTAATGTCTAGGGTTTTGGAATTCATGAGTAATGTTAGAAATGCCACTAGAGCCTCATTTTAATCATTCTGCTCAGATGGATGTGTGTAGCATCCACATCTCTTCTTACAGATAGCTACCACCATTCAAGCAAGGTGTTTTCAGTTCTGCAGTTTTACAGTTTCAACCTATTTTATTTATTCAATAGAAGTTATTGTTCACTGGATATATGTTGTTGTTATCTGTATCTATGTGTTATTGTATTCAATTTGTTATTCATTTTTGTTCCTCTCCTAAATCCATATCAGTTCTGGTTAGAAAGATAACATATAAGGAAAAGGATTTGAAAGGAGAGATTGTTAACATTTATTAAAATCCACAAGCACTAATTAATTATCTTATAGATACATTTTCAAATTAAGGATATTGGGTTTTGGTTTTTTTATCGGGTTCAAGTAAGACTTGTGATATAAAATTTAAGAAATCATACTTCAATATTTGTTATTTTTAATTTATGTTTTTTTATATTATTTAACTTAATTATTTATTTTGTATTTGGTGATTATCTAGAACACTAGTGTGTTGCCTACAAAAAGGAAGCAATTGCATAGCCATTGAAAGTGACCCATTATAGTGTGGTTTTATTTAGAAAAGAATTAATGTTATTCTATCTCTTCCAGATGAAATGAAAGAAGTTGGATTGAGGAAAGGAGATTTTAATTTATCAAAGGTGGAAAAATGTCAAAGGAACCTTTTTCAAAATGAGGTAAAAAATGTGACCCCTAAAAAAAAAAGAACTCTATAGAGTTCTCATTAAGTTGGTAACTGTGGTCATCTCAATTTCAAGGAAGTTGATTCGATCTTGAGGCTATAAATAAAGGACTTGATGGGTCATTATTGAAATTTGAAAACATATGTGTGTTGTAATGCAAGACATTATGTCCAATATGCTTTCTGATGTCATGATCACAATGCGTCATGCTTAAGTGTTTTAATAGTGTCTTTAGAAACCATCAATCTTTCTGAAGTTATTCATATTTGATTATCTATGGATTTTGTTATTTGTTTCATACCAGGTTACACCCAATCCCCAACAAACAATTCTTGTGTGTCGCAAAGACAATATGTTTGGTGTGATACACTAAAAGGTGGAAAACATTCCCTTGTCACAATGTAACAAAGTTTTGAGGAGTGTGATACACTACAAATAAGGGAATATTGATGTGAAATGTTGTGGGGAAGGAAATATTCATGCGACATGAGGTGATATGACTATACAGGTGATGACGTGAATTGTACATATGATGTGTACAAAACATTTTCATGGTGTCAATTTTGTGTACAGATGATGACATGGGATGTATAGATGATGATGAGGATATGGTCTTCATGGTAGATTCCACCTTGGTAGAGTTTGGGGCATGGAGTGTAGTTGAGGGAATCAACGACCGAAATCAATTCTAATCATGAAATCGACAGTCATGATTCATCAATTGACCTAAATTACTTTCATATTGATGCTTGAAAGGGAGAAAATTTCCAATGATGTGGTCGTTAGGAAATGAGGAACACTTCCACACTAAACCTAGTAGAAGAGAGGAAGAAAGATTTAATCAAGAAAATAAATGACAAAGAAAACACACAGTACATAGAGATTTTACCCTGGAAAACCAACATTCCTTGAGCGTTCTGCTCTCTTTTTGTCTTATTCATTTAGAATAAAAAGTTACATGTATAAACTTGGTCCACACCTAAGACAAAATAGACATAATACCCTCTTTCTTTACAAAAGAACAACCATGTAGCCAATTCACCTTACATCTACATGACCAACAACCTATGAAATGATTTCTCTAAAGTTTATATTTTACAGCATTACAACATGCCTTGTTTATAGGATTTACAATAGGAAAAACCCTAAAGAAAAGGAACCCAAAAGTAGTTACATATCCATGCATATCATTGGATACAAATCCTATGAATCTCAGGATTCTATTACAGTTGACTACCAAGTAGGATTAGCAGTCGACTGCCAGTTGGCCTTCATTCGGTCTTAAGTCGGTTACCACATGCTCACATGTTGACCTCTTGTCGATTGACCTCTTCGAATTACTATCAATGTCTTTACCACCTCAAACCACCTTGACCTTCAACTTATAATTAACCCAGTTGAACCACCTCAACCTTCAACTTCGAATTTACCTAGTCGAACCACCTCGAACTTCAAATTCGATTGTCAGTTGATCCACCTCGACTAGACTTTCACTGCAAAGAATATAACAACCCAACATTATCCCACTTGTTGTTTTATGTGATGAAACCGAGATACCTATGAACTCTCATTCATAGATTCAGGGAAAAAATTACCATTACCTCTCTGCACCAAGAGAACTTCATAGCACTCATAGACTTGCTCAAAGAGTCTTCTATGTTCTCCAATGTGTCTACTTTCTCCAGAAACACCTTGTTTCTTTCCACCATGTCTCTCATGAAATGGTATTGTACATCAATGTGCTTAGTCTTAGAATGATAACTAGGGTTCTTTGCTAGAAATATTGTGCTTTGACTATCACAACTTATCTTCATAGCTCTCTACTCAAACCCAATTTCTGAACATGACCTTTGCAGCCATACTGCATCTTTGATTCCAATAGTAGCTTCCATGTATTTAGCTTCTGTTGTTGATAGGGATACAACCTCATGTCACTTACTCATCCAGCTAATTACTACACCAAACATTTTGAACACATATCCACTAGTCAACCTCCGTCGATACAGATCTCCATCCCAGTTGACATCAACAAAGCCATGTACATTTAATTCACTGTCACCTCCAGTTTTTCCTTGGTAGCATATAGCATAATATTTTATGCCACGCAAATACTTGAATACTCTCTTGACAGTTGTTCAGTGCTCCTTCCCAGGTGTCAACATGTATCTACTCAACACTCCCACTAAATGGGAAATGTATGGTCAAGTGCAGATCATCACATACATTAGACTACCAACAACACTTTCATAGGGAACATTTTCCATGTCCTCTATTTCCTCATGTGTCTTTGGACACTATTGAACAGTTAGCCTTGCTCCCACAGGAATTGGCACCTTCACAGATTTTCAATCTTGCATGTTGAAACATTTCAAAATTGTTTCAATATACTTCATCTGGTTCAACTATATATTTCTATCTGCTCAAACTCTCTTAATCTCCATTCCTAGAATGAATTTTACTACATCGAGATCCTTCATTTAGAACTTGGAGGATAGCTAGTTCTTCACCTCCTTTATTTTTTTCATGTTGTTTCCAATCAGCAACATGTCTTCTGTTACACGTCAAAATTTCTCAGCTGGATGAGTGTCGCATTATCCCTCTCAATTGTCGTAAGTGTCGCATCAACTTTCACAAGTGTCGCAAGTTGGTCACTAGTGTCAC
>SNQJ01S0297981.1:0-10472 GCA_010110895.2 Picea sitchensis
CATGTATCATTGACAACTCATTGATCCATCTTCATCTATGCATTCTCATCAAGGACAATACATATTATATTACATCAATCATCAATCAATCAATCCTTTGACATCAATCAATCACTTGACAACAATCAATGACATCAATCAATCAAATCATTGGCATCAATGACAACATGATCCAATAGCTAAGTCCCGAAACTTGGATTCCATATAAAAATTGTTATAGTGATAACAAGATGGATTAATGGTTAATAATTTTTCTGTTGAAATTTTAGATAGGAACTCAATCCTTGACAACATAAATAGATGGAGAGTTTTTGATGATGATCACTAGGTTATCAACTTTCTACAGCTCCAAAAAGAATTTAAGGACTCTGTCATAGAAGAGGGTAAGCATGAACAAATGGTGAACTCTGATGATACTGTTCAAGATCAAGAAAGAGAACAACCTAATATGTCCAACAACATCCCCAAGAATTTTGTGAGACTAAAGAAACTTTATGATCTCCAAGATAAGTTCAAGAAAGCAACAAACTATAAAACCGACAACTCATCAATGCATTTTGAAGTGGTAAATCTAGGAATAAGCTACACACCTCAAAATGTCAATTTTGGAAAGAAATTTTCTCCTGAAGAAAAACGATATTACATCAAACTATTCAAGGAATATAAGGACATATTTTCATGTAGATATGAATACCTCAAGATGTATGACACCCAAATCATACAAAACATCAGTCCAATGAAGTCCACATTGCTCAAATATTCTCACGCATATGCAAGGAAATGCGAGGGATGAAAAAAGTCACCTAGGAAAGAAAATAAATATACATTTCCCTTGGAACCTTTGATTATAGAATGTCCTTTTCAACAATGGGTCCTGGACATAATTGGGGTGATTAATCCTAACTCTTCTAAATTTAAAAAATATATCTTGACATCGGGACTCTGGAGGGTTTGCAGTGTAGCAAACTCTGTGAGTCTGGGACATCGGCACTCTGGAGGATTTGGGGTGTATAATAATAGAGGGACCTAAAAGGACAAAATTTCATAGCCATGTGACAATATTATGGGACTTCGGGAGTTCGGTACTCTGGAAGGTCTTATGCGTAGACAATAAGGAGGCGTTCAACGACGAAGCACCGAAGTGTCGAAGTTCCTATTTTCCTACGTGTTAGATGAAGATTGATTCTAGTCATGGGATTAGATGGTGGATGGAATTCCACCATGGATAAAGGAACTTGGAGACAATACATGTGAGGTGGATTCACATGGATTCCACATGGCCCTCAACCAATGAACGCTCAAAGAACTTTGGAAATCCATAACTTTTAACCCAAAGATTGGATTTGAGTCTGGTAGCAGTCATTATAACACTATGGGTAAGTAGAAGAGAATGAAGACATGAGACATAGGATTTGAGATATTAAGGAGAGAGAAATTCTTATGCCCCATCCCTAGGAAAGTTACTTAGGGGTCGGGTGTGTTACAAAATCCCTAATGAGCATGCTTTGTTGTCTTTCAAGATCACTTTAAATTTTGAAAGAAACATCCAACGAGACTGTATCTATTCTTTTCAATTATCTAGGTGGATATTGGTGGCCACCCACCTATTCCAACTGACTCCTCTTGTTCATTTTTGTTTAGCACATTCTTCTGTACTTCTTTGTAATTGTCGATTCTATAATTTTGGGTTTTCTAAAGCCCCACGCACCCTATAGGTGGATACCGGTGGCCTCTCGCCTAATCCAACTGGTTTATTTTGTATGTTTTCATGTCAACACATCTTGTTGTACTTCCAGGGCCATTTTGGGTCCCTAAGCATCATTTTTTTGGTTCACCGTAGTCAAATTGTAGACAGAATCATATTTTGACAGCAGAATGTGTATTTCTTTGCAAGACCTTTCCAACGAGCTATCACATTCCTAAAACAGAGGTCATATGCAAAATTTACGACCCTAGGAAGTTGAGGTACCAACTTACACCAACTTACCCATAGGGGCCCACATGACTTTTGGTGTTTCACTTTCTAGGGTTAGGTTTTTGGATATCTAGGGTTTTCGCATTCATGAGTAATATCAAAAAGGCCTCTGGAGCCTCATTGCAATCCATTCTTCTTAGGCGGATGCTCATAGAAACCACATCTCTTCTCAGAGATAACTACCACCATTCGAGCAAGTGTTTCAATTCTACAGTTTTATAGTTTCAACCTATTTCATTATTCAATAGAATATAATGTTCATTGGATATCTGTGTTATTCTTCATATCTTTTTGTTTATTGTATTCAATATGTTAATCAATTCATTCCGCTCCTAAATCCGTATAATTCGATCTCATATGGAGGAATTTTCCACGAGTGTCCTTATATTGCACATGTCTCCTTCCCTTGAGTATCAATATGTTCCATGCATTTGAAACCAGTTTGATTGCTTGCGACACTCGTTCCTCCTTTATAACATAGAATTCTTTTATTCTTTTTCAAGCTCATTAAAAATTTAAAAAAGACAAAAAAATAAAATATTCCAAAAAGTGGGGACGAGAATATATATTATTTTTATGGAAGAAAGATAGTCGCCATTGGAAAAAGCACATCCTTTCATTTGTTCTCCAAGAATTGGGATCTAGTATGACCTTAGGAATTTGTTCTTGCTACATAGATTTGCTTCCTCCTCCATTTGGTTACTCTTCCAAACATACATAGATTTTGCGGTGCCTTCTGCATCACAGAATTACATTAATGTTATGTTTATTGAGTCTGATCATCTTTCATGGTTTTGTACAAGGGAAGTTTTATCCAACCTGAGTCGGCCATTCTGTATTTTGTATCTTGAATTTCATGATTCACCCATCTCATGAGTCCAATCAAGTCCAGATTCAAAATCAATGAATTTTTCTGCATGTTCATCAAGATCCTCCAATATTTTCCTGATGTCTTGTTGAATACCTCAGAGTAGTGAGTCTTACACTCCTATTGTACTCCTACCTGAGTTTTTTAAGATATTTAATTTGTTTCTTGAGCTATGAATTCATCATCTCTAGACACTAGCCGATGCTTCTTGATGATGCATATTGTATTGTGTTTGAATATCATCAAATTATTTTGAGATGTAGATCTGTTTTGTATTTCTCATGGGTAAACTTTATATAGAAATTTATATGACATGGATATGAAGTGTACTTGATTGAAAACCATGAGTAGTTCATCTTGAGCATGGGTATGCTCTCCTCAGAGAGATTATTATTGTTTTGCAAATGGCGACCTCTCGAAATCTCATCCAAGGCTCACTCGACTTTGTGCATTCCTGATGGTATATATATTGTAATATATTTCAGCCATCATTTGATCTTTTGACCTCAAACATTAGAAGGCATATGTTATATCCCTAAAATGCTCAACCTATGCATACATGTAATTGACCTTTTTACTTGCATAATTTTCCAAATCACTGTTGAGGAATTCTATTTAAAAAACCATTTTTTGGAGCATGTACATGCTCTAATGCACTACTTCCAATGTACATACACTTGATACATGTTATACAACCTACGTACATATGCTAGATTCATACTAAATGACCCGATTTTACCTACAAAAGTTGCAAAAAATAAAAAGTTGCAAGGAATTCGACGGTGTTTACGAGATATCAAGGGTTTCCTAACCAATTCACTTGTTTTATCCCATCCCCAAACTAAATAAATTTCCCCTTTTTTCATATAAAATGATGTCTTGGGGTCCCATTCCCGCATAAAGCATTAGAATAGTGAAATTCTTCCCAAATCCCTTTTGCCTCCTTGCCCAAGTATTTGCAACTCCTTCTGAGTTTCTGCCTTAGCATTCCCTCTCTATCCTTTTCTCCTATACAATCCCTTCCCTTACCCTAAATTCATCAGTTGACTGTGAGAGAAATCATTGGCATAATGCACTTGGAGCAACATTAAGAGCATCCTAGACTAGGTTCACTAGAGCATCGACCTACAATGGTTGTAATTTTTTATCTTTTCATTTGAATAAAAGAATATTTTTCCTATCCCAAATTGTATCTTTATGTTTTTAATTTGATTTATGTATAAGGGTTTATATCTAACCCTAATATTGATGATTAGAGATATAATTTTTGTATCTTTTCTTGACTAAGTGTTTTTGCAGGTCAACTTTGGGAGGAGACTTGCATCCTAGGAGCTACAAAGTTGGAGGTGTTCTACATCGAACATTGGACTAAAGGTACTACTTCTGACCTACTTTCCTATATATTTTTGTTCATCTATTTAGAGTGTTTGGGGTAGTTTAGGAATTATATTATATTTTAAGGGATATCATAGCTTTACCAATACTTTGACCCTTGTATAGTAATAAGGGGATTTTCCTCACTAGCACTAACTTTGTATGAAAACTGAAGAGGGGCTCCAAAAAGTATAAAGGTAAGTTGTCATTCAAATGATTTCATTGTGGTAAAGTTGGTCATTTTTCATCTAAATGTACTTTCAAAGAAAGCAACACCATTGAAAAAGGATGAAAAGGAAAGGATAAACCTAGGGAATTTGAAAATGAAAAATCTTTTAAAAGGAAATTTTTGTATTCAAAGGAGGATAACAACAACTCTTTAGATACTTAAGAACAAGAATATGAGCCAAAAACAACCCAAGATGAAAACATTCTCATGGATTTAGATAAAGAAAGTCCAATCAAGAAAAAATAGGCACAAAAGAGTATGAAGTTGTAGTATACATGGAAGGATAACTCATTAGTGATCTGTATGAAATATCCCAACTTAAGAAAAATAATTGACTAATAAAATAAAAGTTATATATTTATAAATAAAAATACAAGGAGATTATTGAAGATATAGTCATCTTAAGAATCCAACTAGAAGAGGCCAGAAGAAGGGAAATACCAAAGAACACAATTTACTATATGCAGATGATCTAAAACATAACTTGTTGTGTATGTCAAATGTGTGACCAAGTACACATTGTTCTCTTCCAATCAAAAGGTTGTTAATTAATGACTTCTAATACATGGAATATTGTTGTAAAGGCAGTCAGAACATGGAATGTATATGTCCTAGAAGAAGGAAAAGAAAAATGTTTCATTGGTAAAACTGATGAGAGTTGGCTTTGGCACAATAGACTAGATCATCTTAGTTTTTATTAGCTTGTTAATCTAGGAAGGAAATATGTTGTACAAGATATGCCTAAAATTTCCAAACCTGAGAATACTGCAAGTCATGTCAGTTTGGAAAGCAGTCAAGAGTTCAATTCAAGGAAATATAACACTCCACCACTCAACCTCTTGAGCCAATGCATATGGATATTTGTGTACCTATTAGTACATAATCACCACGAGGTGAAAAATATATCATATTTTCTATTGATGTCTATACCATGATGACTTGGGTTATATTGTTGAAGCATAAATTCAAGGATTTTGAATTTAAAATATTCAAATCACAAGTAGAAAATGAAATCGACTTAAAAATCAAATTCCTAAGGTCAGACAAAGGAGGAGAGTTCACATATGAGGAATTCAATAGTTATTGTGAAAAACATTGGATCAAGAGACATGTTTTTATTGCAAGAACCCCTCATCAGAAAATGATGAATATAATAGTTCAAGAAATGGCTAGGTCCATGCTTGATGAATCAAAAGTACCCAACAAACTTTGGGGAGAGGACATTCAAACTATTGGTAACATTCTCAATAAATATCAAATAAGAGTAAATATCAATAAAAACCCTTTTGAGATATGGCATGGAAAACCAAATTCAATAAAGTATTTCAAGATATTTGGAAGAAAATTCTACATTAAAAGAAATGAAAAAAACTTAGGTAAGTTTGATTTTAGAGAAGATGAAGGTATCGTATTAGGATACTCCTCCATAAGAAAAGGATACAAGTTCTATAATAAAATACTCCACAATATAGTTGAAATTATAGATGTAAAGGTAGATGAGGGACCACTTCATTCAATGAGACACCAACACCATGATGATCCATATGATGAAACAATAAAAAATGAACCACAAGATGATGGAATGAATGAGCATCAGGAACAACAGGATTCCAAGGAAGAGGAGAGAATGGAGACACCACAACCAAAGACCCCATCAAGGTATGCTCAAAAACATCATCCAGAAAGTCATATTCTTGGAAACAAGGAAGCATGAATACAAACTAGAAGAAAAATTATAGAAACATCTAGAATTGCAAATTTTACATTGTTATCCATGAGTTAACCCAAAAAATATGTGCAATAAATTCAAGATGACTACTGGGTCAAAGCCATGATTAAGGACTAGAAAAAATAGATAAAAATAAGACTTGGGATCTTTTTCCAAGACCCAATAACAAGTGTTTAATTGGAAGTAAATGGGTACACATAAACAAGTTTAATGAATATGGACAAATAGTCAGAAATAAGGCCAGAGTGGTATGCAAAGGGTATGATCAAGTAGAAGGAGTAGACTTTGAAGAAAACTTCATCCTTTTTAAAATAATTAAGGCTATCAAGATGTTATTGGCCTTTGTATGCTATAAAAAATTCAAATTCTACTAGATGGATGTCAAATCCACCTTTTTGAATGGTGACCTAGAGGAAGAAGTTTATGTGGACAATATAGAGGGTTTTCTTCTGAATAACAAAAAGGATTATGTCTGCATATTAAAAAAAACCTTGTATCGGATAAAATAGGCTCCAATATATTGGTATTTTCATCAGAAAGTATTTTAAAAAGGCATGACAAACATCAACTTATACATCAAAGATGAAGGTAATGAACTGTTAATTATTGTAGTATATGTTGATGATATTATTTTTTGCAGTAACATTGAATTAATGAGTAAGAATTTTGTAGATACAATGAAACAAGAGTTTGAGATTTCTATGTTAGGGGAAATCTTCTTCCCTCTTGGTCTCCAAATTCTTCAATCAGAAAAATGAATTTTCATTTCTCAAAGTAAATATCTGAAGGAAATCCCGAGGAGGTTTGGCATGGAAAATTGTGCACCACTAGGCACTCCCATGACTACCAGATGCAAAATTAGCAAGGATGATGATTCTTCAGAATTATAACAAACCATGTACATATATATGATAGGAAATTTACTATATCTCATAGCTTCAATCCCTGACATCATAAAAGAAATGGGTTTGGTAAGCAGGTTTCAAGCGAATCCTAAGGAAACTCATGTTCTTTCAGCTAAAATAATGTTTATATACTTAAAAGGAATTGTTTATTATGTTTCGTGGTATCCAAAATATGCATACCTCGTTCTCAAATATTATACATATGTAGACTGGGAAAGAAGTATTGATGATAGAAAAATCACTAGTGGAGTCACATTCCTCCTTGGAAGTTGTTAAGTGTTCTGGCTCAGAAAGAAACAAACTTCCATTTCTCTCTCTACCTCTGAAGCTAAATATATAGTCGCAAAATCCTATTGTAATCAAGTTTTGTGGATAAAAAACAATCTGAAATATATTCAGGTTCCTCGTGATCAACCTGTCTCCATCATATGTGACAATAATTTTTTTATAAATCTCTCTAAAAACCTTATTCAAGACTCTAGGACTAAGTATATAACCATCAAATATAATTTTCGGAGAGAACAAGTTTAGGATCATGTGGTCACATTAGAGTATGTTCCTTCCAATGAGAGGATCACATATATTTTTACCAAGCCGTTACCAAGAGAGCCCTTTGAGTATCTTAGATAGAAGTTGGGGGTGATCTATCCTTCCCTCCTTCAGTAAAGAACCCAATTAACTACTTTAAAAGGTGCCCCATTTGTTGTTGTCTTAGGTCCAAGAGATGTTATTGTTCATATATACATTAATCATAAAAAGAAATTTGGTTTTTTTTAGATGCACATAGTTGAAGTTTGAAATGGCTTTATTCTATTTAAGGGTGGTTATGTGCATGTAAAGATTCCATGAGGAGAGAATATACCATGTCTCTCTTTGTATTTTTTGTCAAAGGAGGAGAATGACATAAGTCTATTGATTTGTAGGTTTCACATATTTAAAGGGGGAGAAACATTGACTTGGTAGTTGTGCACATTGAAAGGGGGAGACTCAGCATAAATTCCATTGAATTGGTAGTTGCACACATTCAAAGGGGGAGAAACATTGAGTTGGAAGTTGTACACATTGAAATGGGAATAAACTTATCATAAAGGGAATTTATCTGGCTGTCAAATTTTAGAAAATATAAGAATGTTATTTTGGTTTCCATCAATGACAAAGAGGGATTTTGTTTCACATATGTTGTCATTGATGTCAACATTATCATGGATATAGTCATTTTTATCCCATTGATAGACAACATGGCACAAAGTATGGTGAAAAGATAGAGGAAGTCATGAAAAGATAAAATATAAGTGTGCAAAATGATCTAAGGACAAAAGGATCAATGTCATAGAAGAAAATATGCAGGGTATTTTTGAGCTAGATTGATCAATGGTGCAATGAAGTGTGATGATCCGAAGCCAATGTGATGGTGTGGAAAATGACGAAATGTGAAGAATTTGTACAAAAGAAAACATGTAGGGTGCCTTGATCTAGTGCGACAAATGGTGTAGTTAAGTGTGATGAGACAAATCCAGAGTGAAAATAAAAATAGTAGAATGCGATGGAATGAGTGTAATTTTGGAAGTCAAGTGAGAGAGTCACCAGGGAGCACTATAGTATGGGGGGAAACTAGGTGAGCATACTACAATACAAGTGTGAAGGTATGAATTATTTTCGCTTAATTCTTTCACTCTTATTCTATCTACACAATGGATTCTCTGTAAACTAGAATGTGAATTGTTGCATCATTTTTTAGGAGATGCTATGATAAGACTAGGTTTTGTTGTTGAAGATGATATGGAGTTCATTCATAGCAAGATTTTATCCATTTGATTTAGTCAAAGAATGCCCATTTGAAATGGGATAAGAAAGTTTCTTAATTTTTATAGAAGTATGTCCATATATAACTAACTAGATCTTGATCTGGTCAAGACATGCAAAAAATGTAACTATCATACATCAACATACTTTATTTAGATAAAAGTGTAACTAGTAAGACTTTGATCTAGTCAAGAAATTTCCTCCATATAACTGTCTTATGTCCACATACTTTATTTATATAGAAGTGTAACTAACAATACTTTGATCTAGTCAAGATATGTCCACAATATAATTGTTACACCTCTATATATATTGAAGGAGAACTCAGGAAAAAAATTATAAATAGGGATGAGCTCTAATAGAGTATTGAGATAATAGATTATTGAGATAATAAAGTGAGAGGGAAAAATATCTTGTAACTGTTGAAAATAAATGAACTAGATATTTGTCCATTTGTTTTTGAATTGCAAGAAAAGTCTTGAAAAAGGTCCAGTTCTGTAAGATTTTGTTTTGAAAAACTGTATATGTGGTGGGAGGGTTGTGTTAGGGTGAGTTTAAGCTCACTAAATATTTGTGTCATGATCATTAGTAACAGGTTGGTTCCTGAGAGGATTGGATTCCTCATCATTTGTAATAGGTTGTTTCTTGAGAGGTTTTGTGTCCTCATTATCTACGACAGGTGGGTGCCTTTAGAGATGAAAAATTGTCAATTGTAAGTTGGTACTTTCAAAAGAACATAAAGAAATATGTTTTGTGGTTTTCTCTTGCATTGGGTTTCCACTTAAAAATACTGGTGTATTTTTTTCTGTGTTTTTTCTTATCACTGCATGCATTGGTGATTAAGTAAGCACTTCTAAATAACTTTAAATTTTTGAAAGGAAAAAAAATTGAGAAAATCGATACATATTGATTCAACCCTTCCCCCTCTAAGTATTGTTTTGAGTGTCAATAGGTTGTATCCAAATATACCATCCATAATGGATATTCTATTCTCCCCTATTACTTTCTATAGTATGTGATCCATTTTAGGAAGAGGGTAGTTATCCTTCAATGAGCATTTATTTAGGTTCTTGGAATCCACACAAAGCCTTATTTCTCTTCTCTTTTTTCTCATTGGGACCATATTGGATGCCCATTCATAGTAGCTGAAGGAAATTATAATATGGGCATATAGTAATTTTCTCACTTATTTCTCAATGGTAGGAATAAGAAGAAGAGGATCGACTTGACTTAGTTTTTTCCTGAAAGGTTTAGTACCAGGTTTGAGGGGTATTTGATGTTGTATGATGTTGGTATCATACGTTTTTAATTCCTCATACTTCTAGGAAAAGGAGTCTATGTATTATTTGGAAAGATGCAAGTATTCTATTTTATAATCATCATGGATGTCCTTGGTGTTGGTCACTATAATTGCTTAATTAATTTTAAACAACCAAGTGAAACATAAATTATCAACCCAGGGAAGTCTTGTGTTTCAAAGATAGCTACGCACTATATATGCTCAATTCCAAAAGCACTTAGTGTTGTAGTAAAGAAATCATTCTATCTAACTTGCTGAAATGAACTGAAGCTCTGAATTGTATCACAGG
>SNQJ01S0297983.1:0-10472 GCA_010110895.2 Picea sitchensis
CCATTATCAAATTCTCTTGTTATGGTTTGTTGTTTCTTTATACTTACTTTCATATATATATATGTTATTATGGCTGCCATGTTTCTTTAAATTCTTCCTCTTCCATCAGTTTCCTAAATGGTAATTTAACTCATGCTAAATAACTCAACCATTGTTGTTTAAAAGATATTTTCGGATCACACATCTAAGCTTCTCCTCTTGGCATTCAAGCCATCCAGATCTCATCCCCCAAGATCTGGATCAAATGGAATTGGATTTTTTTTTGGACACTAGTCTTCATTTGGTCTTCATATCATTCTTCATGTGTCTTAAGCTCAACCCATCTTGCAACTTTGATGAATTTTTTTCTGAAAGATTGTGGTCGACAATTGAAACACTTTGTAACCAACTTATTTGAAATTTAACATGTTTCATTCAACATGACATGTCATATTTCCTTTACTTTCATGTTTGGATGACATATCCTCATTTGTAAAATTTTGTCTTCAAAATCATTCCTTCACGATGACCTCCTTTATCTTCTCAAAACATGCAAAAACTTAGCATTTGATTGAAATAAAATGCAATATGATGGAGGAAGAAAGGTGATCTATATTTCTTCTTCCAAGAAATACAAAAAAAGAAGATTAAAAAATGTATTTTTACCTATCGAGGAGTGACGACCGTCTTAGACTTCCCAACGATATTTCTCTGATACAATATTTGTTTTGTGTCTGATTGGAGTAATTCCAAATCTATTTTGAAGTGTATTCATAGGTATATCTCCAATATAAATAGTTTTTCAAAGTGAATTGAGCTCATATATCAAATTCGATGAGGAAAAGTCTGCAGGGGAGAGTTGTTTTGGATTTCTAGCCTAGACTAACAATCATGGTTTTATGTATAATTTTTTCTTCCAAATCCTGATTAACATGATTATAGTGGGATATTAAAGTATACTCATATAGCTATACCCACTAGAAAATTTGTTTAAAAATGTTTTGATTTGATATCCCAAAAATAATGATGAACATACCAAGGAGGCATAATTTTTGTTGTTTTGTTTTAAGATAGGCAATCACTAATTTGCGAATAAAATTTTCAGGCAGAATCCAAATGAAATGATTAAAATTTTGAATTAAACTATACTTGAATACTTTTGTCCCTTATAAACAGGTTTTGAATATGTGATGATTTGATATGTGAAATATGCTAATGAACAATCAAGATGCAGATTTGTTACAATATAGAGTTCATGACCAACAATTAATATTTTGGATGTAAAATTTTCATCTGAAATCGAAATGATGTGATTCAAGTTGGGTTTGAAAATATATTCGAAGGGATATCTTTCTTATAAACAGGTTTTAAAAATTCCCTCTTTTGGCCCCTCAAATCTTGACTATCCCAACTCTATTTTTAGTAGGTTTTCGAAGTCAACTTGCTATAAAAATACAAAAATGACCATTTTCTCCTAAACTTCGATGTGAGTGCATGAAACTTTTGGTGAGTGTGTTTATGATGATATAATGTATATATCCCTCAAAATTATTTGATACCCATCTCATAGATATTAAATATATCCTTTAGAAAACTTGTGGTAATTTGATAAATTTGTAGCAAATATTTTACATTGTCATTTTATTATGCAAACTTGGACAAGAAAGAATTTAACTCATGGATTTGATAACATACCTTAAAATATTTGATTTGCCTTTGAGAAACACCATTATCCTTCATTTTCTTCCTCCTTCAGATGCATCCCTTCTATTGTAGATATTCCTACTAATAGGTTAGTGAATGGAGTGGTTCTTACTATACCATGAGTGAAAATGATTGGGGTAGTTGGAACTGCTCTTCTTGTTATTTTAGTAAATCTATCCTTATTATTTCTAGGTTTATGCATATAGTACCCACATGACTTGGATTTGTAAAGACTCACTAAAATGAATGAGCATGTTCTTGCCTCCCGTCTTACCGTCTCTACTCTACCTTGTCTAAAATGTGTTCTTTATGCTTCTAAAATAATATACTACAAATCACCCAATTCCCTTAGAATTTCCCTGGCAACAAAACCAAAAATGTCAGTCAATTTATATGTTTAAATCCTGTTACATTTTATTATATATTAGGAGTACATAAACGTGTGAAATGAAAACACTGTATGTGCATAATTAGTTCATTTGTAGTACTTATATACTTTGAACACTCATTGTAGTAACAAATAAAACTAAGTTTGAGAAAAGAAAAGTGTTGAACACACTCTCAAAGCAATACAAAAATATGTTCACCCCTTAGATTGTTATTTACTGAGATTGAGAATGTCAAATAACATGCTACAATCTTGTTCAATTCCAAGATTAGAACGTTTATGTAACAGTACCCCGTAGCAACCATTTTCAATTACAATTGGAAAGGTTTCACTGAGTTATACAACTTTGTAGTTATAAGTTTTTCTTGATTTTGCATTGTTTGTTTACTATTTTTGAAATAAAGATATGACATAAAAAGTTCTTACGGTATTTTTGCGACAACTTTTGATTTCAATCATGTTTTGAGAATGTCTTACATTATTGAAAATGTATCATCAAAATTACAACATTTGTATTGTAAACTTTTATTAATTTGCTAAATAAAGGAAATCAAGGTCAGGGAAGTGACTTGAATATTTCGTTTTAAGATCAATAAATTGTTTTATTTGATAAATTTATTAAGAGAAGAGTTTTGTATTCCCAATATACATATGTTATGATCAAGGTAAATGCAAGGGGAATCATATAATAATTTCAATGTTGCATGTTGCAAAAAGTAGATTTACGTCATCTAACAAACAAAAGCATGAGAATATAGTTGGGAATAATTGTTGATTGGGTGCATGACCATTCCAATATTAGAAGTGGGTGATTACTGAAGATTGAAGAACAACTCAGTTGGAGTTCACTGTGCCTAAAATAAAAAAACCATAATTAAAGATGCATGCATGATATTGCTAAAGAAAGAACAACATGTTGAATTATTTAATCAAGGAGCAATTTATGAGGTTGAGCATGCATGAATTGAAGTTGGCAGTTAATTAGAGATGTGGTTGATGCATGGTCTTTTGCATGTTGATGTTGTGTAGTTTCGGGTAGGTATTCTCACATGGCCCTAGGTGTTGGGCATGTGGGAATCATCGTGGTCACCACATTACATTTTTCATTTGGTGAAAACCCCCTTAGATTTTGAGTCGGGGGCTTGGGGGTTTGATGATGGGCTTTGTAGCTCTGGCCTAGAGGAATAAAATTCACAGGGAGCGAATTGTACAGAGGTGTTCGTACAAAGGTTTTTTGTATATGTGTGCAAGTTCTAGGTAGGCAGAGTCGCGTACATACGCGGGTTGCAGGTAGTCACAGTCGCGTACATATGCAGGTTGCAGGTAGGCATAATCACGTATGTACATGGGTTGTAGGTGAGAATAGTCATGTATAAACATGTTGAAAGTGGGTGCAATCATGTATACATGGGTTGGAGTGGATCAAAGAGCGTATGTACACGGGTTGCAGTAAGGAGAACCACATACATATTTTTATGGGCAGGAGAAGGTCCATACAGACTGATAAGTGATGTCAACATGTCGTATAGGTGGCCTGCAACAAATTTGTGGACAGAGGAAGTTTCTAGTAAATTGTTGAGGTTTGGTTTTTTTATTTGCATGGTTATTGGAGGACAAGGTTGTCCTCAGATTTTGGTGATATTTGTATTGGATTAGAGGAAAAGGTTGTCCTCAGTTTTGGTGATATTGTATTTGGTTGGGAGGGTTGGTTTTACCCCTCATAATTTTTTAAGTTAACAAGGTCACATAACTTAAATTTGTTTCTCATGTGTTTTGATGTTTCATCTCTGATCTTTTTGTTTCCACTTCATTTATTTTAGTTAATAATTTTTAGTGTAAAATTGTTCAGTGATAATAGCTAGGGTTTTACTGTTAGTTCACTAGAAAGCAATTTTCAGATCTGAAAATTAGTCACATAGAGTTGCATGTGAAAATTAACATGGTCTCAGAGCTTGGGATCTGAAGAGAAGGGGATCATCTTTTAGACACATTTTGGGATACAACACTAGAAGAGTGTTGTTCTTGTTCTTGTTTTGGGCAGGTTAGAAGTGATAGCGTTGAGAGGGATTTGTAGCAGTGTTGAGGAGTTAGCTCTGAGAGGGAACTATAGTTTTGTTGTAGGTGACAACAAGTTAGATGGTCTCTAGTTTGATACATGGAGCAAAATTTCCATACATGGATTTGTGGACTATTGTAACCCGGTGGTCTAGTAGGTTGGGAGTTTTGGTGGATTTGCGGAGAGCTCGAATCACAACAATATGTTGTGTGGTAGATTGTCAAACATGTGGATGGACTTTTGGTGACTTTTTATGATGAGTTACGATGGGTATAACTCGAGTTCTTTGGCATGTATAAGAGCTTCGTATGGATGGGAGTTTGACGAGATATAGTCTTCATTGGGCCAGAAAGATGTATGAGGTATTTGACTTAGGAGGACGAGGACACTTGTAGAGATGAGATACGATGACCTAGAGTGGACTAGACTGAGTGTCCATTCACAACTCGAGATTGTTCATAGAAAGGACACATGTTCAGTTGCAGTGTGTGCATAGACACAGAGAGTTTGGTGACTTGGATGATGGACTTGGGAAAAATTTCAATGGATGGTGGTGAATTCAGGAAGCAAGATGATTGCCTTGGAGGATTTCATGGTTCTTATACAGTGGGAACCATCGACACATGACATGGGCACATGATTTGTTCAGGAGATGCATAGTTTCTGACTCAGGTATGTATGAGGAGATTGGTAGGAGGACTAGGCATGTACTACATGGATTTGGACCAGAGGTATTTTGGATGGAGTCAGGGGATGTGTTGCGAGTGGCCAATGTGATATGGGTTCCAAGAGTGTGTTCTTAGCCTAAAAAATTGAGGATTAGGACTATGCAGTTTTGTTCTAGAATGGATAGGTGTTATTGGATGTTGAGTTGGTATTCCCAAGTTTTGGGAACCTTTTGTGCAAGGGAAAATGTGCATGAGAGATGTTGCCAGGTTTTGAGAGGATATGGATTGATTGTATCCAGGAGGAGACTTGGTTAGTGTCCATGGATTATATGGATGGTATGGTGAAGAATAACAGTGGTAAGAATCAAACCCTTGTATCTCGCACTAGGAAGGGAAGAAGAGGTTCTCCTAGGAGAGGGGATTCTCTTGAGAGAGAAGCATCTCCAGAGATGAGATGGAATAGGTATATTAGTAAAATATGATACCTTGAGTTCCATGTCTTTGTTCACTATGCTTCACAATGTCCACGCTGAAGGGGAAGGGGAAGAAGGAAGTAGACATCAACAACAGAGGTTGATGAGGTTGCATATAGGTTCAGATGGAGCATGTAGCTCCACGAGTGGTGAGGCAAGTGGTCCCACCAGTATTTCCAGCTCAGAGAGAACCATAGTTCAGATTAACCACATAGACAAAGGAAATTTTGTTGATTCAGTATGCATGTACTTTTGAGCTATGAGGAAGGCATGGGAATACCATGGTGAAATAGTAGCATGAATAATAGGTCTCTTGCATCAATGGTAGAAATGGAATTGTGAATGTAGAAATGGTGATCCGAATTTTAGGGGGTATATGGTCTAAATTTGGATGCAAAAGTCATAACACTATAACGCTATTAGATTGTCCATGTGGGTCAAGGAGATTGCCACCTCCTCATTAATTAATTGGGCTAACAGGTTGCCCATATGGGTCAAAGAGAGTCCCACCTCTCCATTATCGTATTGGGTTTTGTTTTCCACTTCTTAGTTAGCTAGGTAGTTAGATCTATTATTATAATAATAGAGACTGATTTAATGAGCTCTTTCCATTATTGTGTCGGGTTTTATTTTCCACTACTTGGTTAGTTGGGTAGTTAGATCTATTATACTAATAATAAAGACTCATTTAATGAGCTCCTTTTGACTTTGTCTAATGGACCATTTTGTAATGCTATATAAAGGCCTAGCAAGCCTTCTCATAATATGAAATTACTCATTTTGGATTCTCTCATATTTTTTATTGTTCATTGTGAGATTAATTAGCTCTGAGTGATTTACTGGTAATTAGTTTTAGAAATGAGGCTCCTCTTTGAGCCTCACCTCTTGAGTACTTCACTTACATGTTTTTTTTCCATGCTTCTTTTCATGCAAGATTGGCACATCTAAGCTCCTTCACTCTCGACATTAAAGCCATCCATATCTCAACCCTCGAGATCTGTATCAGTGGTATTAGAGAAAGTACACTCTCCACCGGGACAAGGGTTTGAAGCATGTTGTGGGTTCAAACATTTGTAGCAATCACCAACCTCCTCTTGGTACTATCGTAATCCATTTGTCAGACCATACAATGTAAGCATCACAGTTGGTCCACAAGCACTACATGTTTTTTTTCCCTCGGATCTTCGTTCACCATTACAAGGAGATCCATACATGGATCCACTACATCCATTGGTCTGCAACATTTTATAAAAAATTATGGGTGTCTATCCTTCCCACGGAGGTTCCACAACCTCTACAACAATCCATGCTACTCTACAAACCCTTGGCATCCTTTGTGGCCCTCTACGCTCAACCAAGTTCAAAGAGGTGTTGTGACTTCTACACCACATTTTAGAGGCTCTACCACATCTCATTATAAATATCTCTTCAATATCTCAAATGGGTATTTCGTGGAATCTTATTTGGATTTCTGGTTTGAGAGATATCATCGATTGAATCTCAACATGTATTTGACCCAAGGAGGCCGCGCATACCACCATATTTAACGATATTTTTCTCCCTTCTCGGGAAACTACAGAAGGGGTTCCACATATGGATGGAAATATCTCTTCAATATCTCTTCAATATTATTTCTCAGAATCTCATTTGTCTTCCTGGTTTGAAAGATATCATCGATTGAATCTCAACATGTATTTGACCCAAGGAGGCCACGCGTACCACCATATTCAAAGGTATTTTCTCCCTCCTTATAAAACTATAGAAGGAGTTCCACATATGGATAGAAATATATTTTCAATATCTCAAATGGGTATTTCACGTAATTTTAGTTTGTTGTTTGTTTTATGAGATATATTTGTTTTAAGTAACACATGTCTGTAACCAGCGTGGTTGTGTGACCTTCAAATTAGGCATGGTTTTTCTCACTCCATGGGACACCTCAAAACAAGTTCCATATACTGATGGAAACATATCTTCAGTATATCAAATGGGTCTTCGACGTAATTGGATTTAATCACTTGTAGCAGAAGTTATGAATATATTTGCAGAAGGATGTTCAAAGCCCCCAAAGTCACAATTTTTCCATATTAGTTTTAAAATTTTGGGATTTTATTAAAATTTCTTTATTTTCCTACCCATGTACAATGTCATTGTCAACTAGGTTATGGTTCAACCAAAAACCCACGGTTATGGGTCAACCACACAAAACCCTTCTCTTCATTGGGTATTTTCACATTGTAATCATAATGGTACGATAATGGGGTTTCTCTTTTTAGCATGGGTGAAATTGATGTGGACCATCATTTTCTAAGGGAGGAGGAATGATCTGAATTTTAGGGGGTATATGGTCTAAATTTGGATGCAAAAGTCATAAAGCTATCACACTAATATATTGTCCATGTGGATCAAGGATATGTCCACCTCCTCATTAATTAATTGGGCTAACAAGTTACCCATATTGGTCAAAGAGAGTCCCACCTCTCCATTATTGTATTAGGTTTTATTTTCCACTACTTAGTTAGATGGGTAGTTAGATCTATTATTATAATAATATACTCATTTAATGAGCTCTTTCCATTATTGTATCGGGTTTTATTTTCCACTACTTAGTTAGTTGGGTAGTTAGATCTATTATACTAATAATAAAGACTCATTTAATGACTTCTTTTTGACTTTGTCCAATGGACCATTTTGTAATGCTATATAAAGGCCTAGAAAGCCTTCTCATAATATGAAGTTACTCATTTTGGTTTC
The DNA here is from genome assembly GCA_010110895.2 of Picea sitchensis. Taxonomy (NCBI): domain Eukaryota; kingdom Viridiplantae; phylum Streptophyta; class Pinopsida; order Pinales; family Pinaceae; genus Picea; species Picea sitchensis. The sequence continues at coordinate 8,023 of SNQJ01S0297983.1, forward strand.
TCTCATATTTTTTATTGTTCATTGTGAGATTAATTAGCTCTGAGTGATTTACTGGTAGTTAGTTTTAGAGGCGAGGCTCCTCTTTGAGCCTCACCTCCCGAGTACTTCATTTACTTTTTTTTCCATGCTTCTTTTCATGCAAGATTAGCACATTGATCCAGAATTGGATCTCGAGACCAAAATGGGTCTAGGAAGGCCTAAAAATCAAAGTGCTCAGATGGCTTCAAAATAGACGTGTGCGTAGGCCTCGTTGATACGAACCCAACACAACTTGAAAGAGATAAAAAAGACGTTGTATGCTCAAGATATCACGGTCTGTTCATTTTTCCAAACATGCAAAAAAACAATGTTGACTGTACAGTCTGTACAGTGTTGACGTGGCAGCTGACTGTACAGGCCGTACGACTGTACAACTGACATGGCAGGGTGCATTGGTGATGACGTGGAAAACCGGTGGTCGAATCAGATTTTGACACATGTCACCACTGCAAGGGTGACACATGGCACTCGCTGACGTGGTAGGTCTGTACGACACGTGGTGCTGACTGGAATGACAGCTGACAGGGACAGGTGTTGACTGGGAAAATATAGGTGGTTGAATGTTGGTCTGACACTTGGCATGTACATTCGACGAATAGTATGGTGCCACGTGGCCTAGTCCTGGGATGCCATGTGGTACCCCTCCTTTGGATAACATTGGGAAAAATGTATGGCTTCAACGGGAATCGAACCCGTGACCTATGGTCCGGGTCGGAGCAACTTGGCAAGGCCATGCTAGCCATCTCGCCCGAGGTGTTCCTTGGTTACTATGGTATAAAAATTATATTTAAACTGCAATGAATGTGTAATCCAAGCAGAATAAGGGTTGGAGCCTAGCCCCAGCCCCCGACGACGCGCTTCATGGAACCGTGCAATATGACCCATTCCTAGTCTGTAAACGATTGGTGTGGGAACTGTTATGGTATCTCCAAGCCCCGATGCTCTCGCAATACGACCGCTACCTCATTACCCTAGCTTACGCTTGTGTATGTGGCGCGCGATCCATTGTCCAATCTTCGATTTTTCTCCATTCGCCATATGTCTGTTCTGGTATATGTGATAACATAGTTTGTTGGGGATAGCGCCCGGTTGGTCGGGCTAGACCACCGACCAGGACGTGTGACCAGGATGTGAAAATCGAGGGCTAAATGCAGAGAGGGGCGCATGGAGGTATTAGCTCGAGGCCACATCGGCCATGCCTGCAACCATGATCCTATTCCGGAGGGGGGCAACGAATCAACGCTAGCTCTTGGGCCACATGGAGGTGCCCAAGTGACCAGGAGCGCAGAGGAAGGGGGCTACACCCTTGATTATTTTCCAATAGTGGGTTCCAAAATTGATGTTAATGATTTTTAATGGATTTTTTAGCAGTTTTGGGAGATTTAGCCCATTTTGGGGGGATATTGGGTCGTTTTTGAGGCCAGATCTTGGGGGTAAGTTGGGAGTTTGTTGCCAAATTTAGCATATATAAACCATAGGCTATTGAAGACATGGAAGGAGGTTCAGAACATGAAAATGTTGAAGTATTGTTGAGCCAAATCCATTTTTATGCAGGGAAGTTGTTGAGGAGAGCACCTTTGCGGGCCATTTCTGGGAGCTTCGTTCATCTGATTTCAATGCCGTCAGTTTTTTTGGGTTCTTGAGGTCTGTTAGAACAAGAAAAGATCAGTTTGTAACCTTTTTGGTGTTGTTATGATGTACTTATAAATATTTGAACATAAATAAGAAAGCCTCACCCACTGAGACAAAGGCCCGGAGATGTAGGCGAGATTGTCGAACTCCGTTATCGACTTCTCTTGTTATGGTTTGTTGTTGTTTTATGCTTACATTCATATTTGTATATGCTATTATGACTGCCATGTTTCTTTAAATTCTTCCTCTTTCTTCAGTTTCCTAAATGGTAATTTAACTCATGCTAAATAACTCAATCATTGTCGTTTAAAAGATCTTTTCGGATCAAGTGGTATCAGAGCTAGTTGACAGATGGTTTTTGAGTTCGCATGATTACCAGGGAAAATTTGAATTGTGGTGAAGGCGAGATTGTTGAAGAGAATCCATTGATTGGATTGTGAAAGAGAACTTCTCAAAGTGAGAAGATGGCATCAAAAGAGGGACTTTCTAATGAGGACAAAAAGTTTCAAAAGACTTTCTTTGCCATGTCGGAGATGATGAAGGTTTTGTATGAGGATTACTTGGAGCGGAAGAGACCGGATCTAGGTGAATCTTCAAAGGTCAAAAGTGAAGAAGGAGAGGATCCTCCTCAAATTCCTCCTTCACCTCCTTCTTCTCGATCAACTTCTTCTTCTTCAAGTTGAAGTTCTAAATCCACTGAAAGAAAACATGTCCATAAACATAAACAAGAAATGATTTTACTAAAACTTGATGTGAAATTTGAATTACCTATGTATGAC
>SNQJ01S0297984.1:0-10471 GCA_010110895.2 Picea sitchensis
TTTTTGTGCTTCTTTTCCCACTCAATGAAAACATATTTTAATGATTTTAGTTTCCATACAAGAAGTATCATAGGACACTCCTCCCCCACATCAGTAAAATAAGGCCAAATATTTTTTACCAACTCCACAAAATCCCTCTCATCAAGACAAAGATGATTAAATTTAAAGGAATATTTAATATTTTCCACACTATATAAGAATTCCAACACAATAGGGAGGTGATCCAAAATGAAGGAATTGACCACACAAGATTGATAACGCTCAACATATGATACAAAATAGTCCTCTATATAGAATCAATCATATCTCTTCACCACACATTCTTCACCTCATCAACCATTGCACCAATTCAGAGATAAAGAAATCAGTTGAATATCCACAAAACCATGATTAAGAAATAGACCATGGAAAAACCCAACAAGCAGGTCTAGACAAGCATGGTTTCCCTAGAATTCTCTTGAACTTTTGAAGAAATAGTAAAATTTAAATCCCAACAATTATTAAGTTTCTTTCATCTAATATACCATTTTCAGCTACATGTTCCCAAACACATTTCCTATCAGCATAAGACCCATAAAAGTTCAAAATTTTCACAGACTGGTTACACTCTCGAATCACATCCTACAACAAAATACATCCATGGATCACATAACTGGTTACCCTCTCAAATCACATCCTACAACAAAATACATCCATGGATCACATAAGGTGAAAAATAAGCTCTAAGAGGATTCCATGTGGAATATAAACCACCATAAAAACCCATGGAGGCCACCACACAACATTTCCAAGAAAGAAAAAGAATCAACAGAATGTCCCTAACCTTCAATCCATCCACCATCGTTTCTTGCACTAAAAATACATCAGGAGAAATCAAGTCTAAAATATATCTAGGGTAGATGTCTTTGGAGCCCCCCAACTCCACAAATATTCAAAGACAAAATTCTCATATTTTTTTATCTTGCAAGGGATTTGTTCTCTCTAATACCCCTAGGACTAGAAGTAGTTGCACCCGAACCTCTCGGATCACCATTATCCTTTTCCACTTTCTTTCTTGAACTTCTTGTCTTAATATGAGATAATTATTTACCCAAACCTCCAAGCACCGCTCCCTTTTTCTCCACTAAGGGAGAAATTAAATCCTTAGTGCCATCCCCCCTTGATTCCAACGTGGAGGATCCACAAGGAACTGCAGACTAATCGTCAAAAACCAGAAAAGGTTTTTGTTGAACCATATCCTTATATAATGGAACCAAGGTTTAAATAATTTCATCCATATTCCCCTTCCCAATATCATCAAGAGGCCCAACCCCATCCACTGAAACAATCCCTCCACAAACCCTTTCAATAAATTAACCCATAGAGTCCACCTGACCAAAAACTTCATGATCATCAAGCTATAAATCATCGTGAAAATGCTCCGAAAGTCCCAGAACCTCATCCATATTCAAATAATATGAAGATAAATATTCAATGGCCTCTTTCACATCCCCAAAGAGTCTTGGGAGTTATCTTCCTAACTAGTTAACTCTTCAAAAGACTTTGAACTCGAAACAGAAAAAAACTCTAAGTTTTTCAGAGTGTCTTTCTCAAGTTCAGTGAGGGAGTTAAAAAACTAAGGACAAAAAACCTTTAACGTACCGAGCAAATCCTCACCATCAGCACAATGTGAAGCCCCTTCCTCAGATGAAATTCCACCAACATTCCATACGGGACTATCCTCTTGAGCATAAAATCCTTCAAATTGGTACCTATGCTACGAGGAATCAAAATCCTCCTCCTCCTCCAAACCCTTACAATCTTTCCTAATATGCCCCGTCTTATGGCACAAAGAGAAACGAAACGAAATACCAAGATAATAAAGCTTCTGACAATGACTCTTCCCTCGCCATTATCTGTCCATATTTTCCAAGAGTCCTTAATGAATGCCAACAATCTTCCCACCCGTCTATATTCACCCTTAAGCACACTATCCTCCACATGTAAAAATAGTCCATGTTCATTGTCGATTTCCACAAAAGCACAATGATTCCAAAATTGCAAAGGTAACCTAGGAAGGAGAAACCAAACATGCCACAGCTGAAAATAATTCTGGTTTGTCATTTATGATAATAGTGTTTATTATTTTTCATATGAATATGAATATGTTGAAATTTTTTTAAGTTAAATGAAATTCAAAATACAAAATGTTATATTTTAATATTTTTACAATATCAATATTTAAAAAATTATAAATGAAATTAATATTAATAATAGAAAAAAAATTAAGATATCAACTTAACTGATATTAGTATTATTAGAAATTTAATTAATTCAATGTTAGCATTTTTATTCTAATTACCTAAATAAAATATATCATATATCATTTTAGAAACATTAACTTTAAATTAATTATACACACATTCTGACATGGGATAATAAACTCCGACATGGGTGGGCCGAGAGAATACACATATTAAATGACATCTAAATAACAAAAGTCCTTTTTCTGCCACCCAATGTAGACCCAAGATCAATGTCAGGAACTTTCAATGATCCCAATGTTCCCATTAATTCAAGAAAATTGTTCACAAACAAATTGTATCCTCTATATGAACTTTAATGCAACAACAACTCAATCAAATTAATTCCCATCTCCATTTCATCATAAAATTCCATTCCATTCACTATAAAGTCTTTTAAGAACATGATTGTCTTTAGAGTTTTAAGTTTAGGGAAATTGATTGCCAATCTTCGCATCCATCCTAATAAGATATTAAACTAAATCTATAAGTTTGAGAAAGGAGAGATAGGAAACTGCCAAAACAAAATCATAAATATAACTTTAACATATGAAGAAGAGGGAAATGTAAAATAAAGTGAACTAAATAGCCCTCTATATTTTCAATATCATTAAGGGTGCACTCAGTGAGATGCTTAAATCTAGTGAAATCTCTATAGTTACTCTCTTTAGGAGTTAAACATATCCAATCTCTATGGTAAATAACACTTTTTTGGAAGGGAAAAAACACTAAATTTTAGGAGTTAGACATATCCAATATCTATATTTCTTATCTTTTGATGAAGTATTCTCCATCTTAGTGCATATGGACCTTGATAAGTTATAGTTGTTCTCTTTTGAAGAATTATTCTCCATGTTAGTGCATGTTGGAGAGGAATTTTCGATACATTTTGGGATATCTGACAACAAGAATTCAAACAGTAAAAGGCAGTTAGAAGATGAACTATAGTATGCAAGGGGAATGGAATTCAAGGAGTCAAAGAGCGTGACAGAAGGATGTGTGATGGAGAAATGCAAAAAAGGAGGAAAATGGTTATAAATCATTGGGTTTTTTGGGACATTTTTTCCACTTTTGTAATGGGCTTAGCTCTATTTTTTTTGGATAAATATGTAAATGTTTTTTGAGGAAAAGGGGTTCAATATATGAGAAGTTCCTAGTGATTTTTGGGCAAGAAAATCGAGCGAAGGAAGGAGTATGAGTTATGACTGAGGAGTGAACTCTCACTGCAACAGAATGACTAGGCAGGTTTGAGGGATGTTGTTGTTGCATATTTTGTAGAGTAATGCATAGTTGTAAGAAAACTATTAATGAACAATATAAGAATCTAGTCATTGTGGATGTATCCCATGTTGGGTGAACCACATTGAACTTATGTGTTGTGATGTGGTTGCATGTTGTGTTGTATAATGTTATTTCACAATAATGAGAATGCTTAAGCATGATGATGAATTTGTTATTCATATATGATGTTGTAATATAATGCATAAACTATGCTAATGATAAAGTTATTGTGAATTAATGGGAACTGCACACATGAGTGAATGGTAACAAGGACTTGAAGAAGGTCTCACTTCCCCTCATTGTTGTAGAACCTTGGTTCCTACAGCCCATCTAGATATCTCGGGTGAGACTTCACTTTCTTGATAGGTGATTCTGAAAGGGTTGGTGTCTAAAGTATTTGTTGGTATTTGAATCAGTAACCCTGGGCCTGTCCCCTGCGCACCAACAATTCGTTCCATTATTGAGACTGAGAAATTTAATTGAGGTGAATGTTTCAACAACTGAATAAGGAAGAAATTGAAGAATGGATAGAGAGGAAGAAAGAAGACTTTTCTAGAGAAAAAAATAAAAAACCTAGGCTTAACGACAAACAATGGTTACAGAGGTATGTTTTCAGAGATGTCCATAAAATTTTCTTTAGTGAATTTCTAATTATTTTCACCGAATGGTTAGAAATTCTAGTGGAGAGAATTGGGAGATAGATGGTTGAATCTCTGAGGAAGTGGAATCATGGGCTAACCAGATAACTCAATACAGTAAGTAATAAGGTTTCTCACGCATTAGATTTATAGTTGAATAGTATATTGGGGGGTTATATTACAAAATTTGCAGTAGATTGTAGCCAATCTTATAGTGTCACAAAGAGGGACTATTTCAAGGGTCCACCTAGAATATATTTGAGTGCATTATATACTTGGATAAATATGCTACTATAAGATAAGAATGTCATTATGATGGATTATTATATCTAGGTGCCTTGGTGCAAATAGGGGAACCGGGGGATGACTGGAGGATGGTCTGAGAGAGGGAAGGATGAGTAAAGAGTGGATGGACTGACGATGTCAAGAGAGGACACTAACTTAGACGAATATATTGGAGTATTGAGCTATGGGAAAAGGTTTAGATATAGTAAGAAGGATATTGTGGTTGGAAAATGAGTGATGCACAAATAATTTGAGGAAAGTGACCCTTGCATAGTACCTCAGATCACACTATACAAAGAAAGGAAAATGAAAGAAAGATATCCTCGGTATTTTCAAGTAGAAGAAGGAATTCCATCTCATATCATAATTTGCGCCGAACCCACGACCCCATGTGCATCATTGAGAATTGAAGTAGGAACTAAGACTTGTTCAAGAGAAATTTTAATAAGTGGATGATGTTAGATAAATATTCAAAGTGGTGGGAGAAACACAACAAACCAGAGTCAGTGAACATCACCAAGGGTAAGTACAACACCTATTGAAATGGAAGGAATAGATCATACGTTGATAATTACTGAGTTTTAGGGAACAAGGTCGGAGGACCCTAAGAAGCACTTGTCTATATGTGACACAATATGGACTACGAAGAATGTCTAGTATGAGGCGACAAAGATTGCGCATTTTTCCACGACGTTAAGAGATCGTGAAATAATATGGTATATGAAGTTTCATAAAACTACACTAGCGGTACATTCAAGAAAAATGGAAAATATTGGACAATCCTTGTTGAAGGAATATCGAAAACCAAAATCTGAATCACAATATATTACCTAACTAAGGGAAACTAAGCAAGTGCAGAATGACATAATGTGGAATTATGAACAAATATTTAAAGATGTAATGGGTAGGTTAACCTTTCATATTCCTGATGAGAAACATAAAAAATGGTTTATAGTAGGACTATTGTCATAAATTCATTATCTATTAACACAAAAGAAGGTCACATCGCAGCTAGAAGCATTGGAAATCATGATGAAATTAGAATCATCTCCTATAGGATATGGTGCAGGTATGATGCAGGTACAATCATAGTTGGTTTCACTGAGAATTCAATTATCATAGATAATGAAGGAAAAGGAAAAGTGAAAACATGTTTGATGTATAACATGTAAAATAGAAGGCCATCGGTAGGAATAATGTCCAACCTTTACGTAGTATATGGCCACAAGAATGTCAAAACCATTTGCAGGAGGAGTGGGGTATTATGAGATATGTAAGACATGCGAGAATCAATTGACTACTTGATCCTTACCCCAAAAATATCAGAGTACCCCAAGAAATATATTCTGTAATTTTTGGAAATATTTAGGACAGGATGAGAAATATTGTCACACATTCAACTTAATGAGAGAGAGTACTTCAGATGCATACATAATCAAGGACAGAAATTTTGTAGCAGCAGGAGGAATTATATCTAGTACATCAATCCAAGAGGATTTAATGAGGGTGAATGTGGAGTATTCACCAAAGGTCAAGAACATGGAAAATTTGGTTGAGGAGGTAGAGTATTGATAATTTGTTATAATTTCAATCAATCAGGACATTTAGCAAGATATTTCCAAAATCCTAGCATGGCATTCATGTACTACAGAGCCTTGGATCATGCAATAGAAGATCTGTACTCAACTGACAGTGAATTGGAAGATGAGTCGGAATCAAAACAAACATTAGAACCATCATCATAATAAGAACCAAAACCTGTAGATGATAGTCTTTGAAGAATGTGACAATCATCCAAGAGTAGAAGTTGTTGTGTGTGGTAGAGAAAGAACCAAATTAGATGTGACATAGAAAGGAAAGGGAGTGGAAGAATTGGTAAGGAAATAAGATGAGCCCATGCCAATATTTAATCAGTAGAAAGAAAAAGAAACATATCTACAAGCAAGGAAGGAGATATGAGGAACAAAATAGATATCCTCAACATCAAAGAAACCTCCAGTATACGACATGATGTCAGATTATGATCATACTATTCTATAAAGGACAATTGAAAATGTGAATACTTTGAAAGAGTTTATAAGGAGATGTTTAGAATTTTTGTAGGATGAAACAACACTAAATGCACTACGTACAATGTTCGATTAGTACAATCAAGAAAATTAAGTATCTACGACATAGAAAGCAATGAACTGGGTCTTGAGAAAGAAGAGGAAAAATAGAGAGTTCATATTGAGTGGGAATATAGGATAATTTGATATGGATAATTTCATATTGGAATTAGGATCATATGTCATTGTCCTTCCAAGAAAGATGTTGGAGATGATTGGGAGACTTAAGCTATTTTGGTCGACTATTCAGTTGAGACTGGCTAACCAACATAAGATAATACTGATAGGGATATTGGTAGGAGTACCTGTGAACATAGATGGAGTGCACAATGTATTTGAATTTGAAGTCATCAAGATTTTGGATAACAATTATCCGTAGCCAACATTACTTGGACTAGATTGGGCCTTTGACAATTAGATGATTATTAACTAGAAGAAAAGAGAGATGGTTTGTTAAGGAGGAGGCTTAAAGCTCACTACACCATGAGACCCTATCGAGGCAAGGAGATATGTGGAGCCTGGAAGAAAGGAAATTGATAACCTATATAATATGGCATCGTGCATGGATGACTATGTCAACCGCACTATGGATGCTGAGCTTAGTTGGAGAATAATAATATCTTTCTCATCAGTCTCGGAGGAGGGACTTGAACACTTGCAGCACCAGTTGCACGAAGTGTCAACCAAAAGGTGTGTTCACATTACTCTCTCTTTTCACTAGATTGGAATAGAGGTACATGATATGCCAAGGTTAAAAGGATTAACTGAGGTAATTTCTTTTGTAAATGAATTCCAGATTCATATACCTAATCATCAAAGGTTATTAGCATTAGATATTTCACTAAGAGCGACCCTAGCATGATGGTGGGAAACCCTCAAGGAAGGGATAAAGTATTTGTAACATTGTAAAAGGTTGATGAAAATAATGTTTGGACTATAGAACATTATGCACAAGTATACGGGGATGAGTGTCCTGAAGGATCATGTTGCACGATTTATTACATATTGGAGGAAAGTGTTGAAGCAAGAATGGATGAATAGTTTCATACATAAGCTAGAGACAGTTCCAAGGAATTGGTGTTTAGAACTGGAAGTGCGTAGAGGAATTACTGTCTAGGAAGCAATCATCTGAAACTTTAAGGTAACATTTAATTTTGAAGCTGAGTCACCTTTATTAGAAACAACTTTACAAGTCATTAGAGATAAAAAAAAATTATGGAAGAAGGGCAAGTAGAAATACTACCTACATGTACTGCACATAGAGAGTTTGCGAAAAATCATGAACTATTGTAATGTTATAACATTATCAAGGATGACCAAGAAGAAGAAGACCCAAGAAATGTACAATTATTAGAGATTGAAGGGGAGCGCAACGTAGTAGGTCCAACACTTAAATCTGACACGTATGTGATGCCCTTAAGAGTGAGAAAAGTGAACATTGTCTAAGAAGAGAAACAAAAGTTTGCAAACATTGGTGATTATTGGAACGATGAGATTGTGGAAAAGATCGCAGACATATTTCACTATTATTAGGATATTTTTCCAACCACCTTTTCATAGATGAAGGGAATAGCTAGAGAATCGGGAGAGATGAAGATCCCATTGAAACTATATGCTAATCCAGTAATAGAGACCTTACAGATTAAATACAAAGTATAAGGAAAAAGTGAAAGTAGATCTTGACAGGATGATATAAGTTGTTATAATTGAAGCGGTCGCAGAATCTGAATGGATAATTCCAATGGTGGTTCAAGATAAGAAAACAAGGGGTATTATAATTTGTGTAGACACAAGAAAGTTGAATGATTCTTGCTTGCATGACCCATCTGTGACCCAATTTACAAATGAAGTATTGTAAAACATAGGATGAAAGGATGCCTACTCATTCCCCGATGGATTTTCAAGATACCATCAGATAAATATTGCACTAGAAGACAGACGTAAGAAGACATTCATGATAGAATGGGGAAGCTACCAATACACAGTGATGTCAGTTGGGTTAAAGAATATATGTGTTGTGTTTTCTAGAGTAGTTGTCACAACCTTTAAGGAGTTTATTCATCAGTTTCTTGAAGTGTACCTAGATTATTGGACTGTCATTAGCCTATTGAAATATCACATAGAAACTTTAATTTTTATGCTTGACAGATGTAGAGAATATCATATTTCATTAAATTTTAAGAACTATATTTTATGTGCATTGTTTGGGATATTTTTAGGTCATGTGTTATGCATGCAAGGTTTGTTATATGATCCAACCAAGGTAGAAGTAATTGTTAATTTTCCACCACTTGAATGAGTGAGATAGTTTAGAGAAACGTTGGGTCCTATAGGTTACTACAGGAAATTTATTTAAGGATATGCACAGATTACAACCCCAATGTAAAAGTTATTGAAGAAGGAAGCTAAGTTTCACTGAAATGAATATTGTCAGAAGGGCCTGGACGTATTGAAATAGAAGTTAATAGTTGCACCTATTTTGGTATTCCCATATTGGAAGAAATACTTTCATGTTCATGTGGATGCATCATTGATAACACTCGACATAGTGTTATCCCATCCTAGAGAGGGATAATTATATCATCTGATTTATTTTGAGAGCAAGAAGTTGTCAAATGAAAATAAGAATTGTAAAATGACATAAAGGGAAGGCTTGGAAATGGTTTATTCCTTCCAGAAGTTCAGAAATTATTTGTTGGGGTCCCACTTCAAGATGTATACATACTATTCTACACATAGATATCTAGTGAACAAGCCAGTGTTGGGGGGAAGAATATGCATATGGTTATTGTTGTTCCAAGATTATGATTTTGAAGTTATTGTGATGCTAGGAAAACTGAATGCAAGACCAGACCATTTTTCACGGATAGTGATAGGGGAAGACATAGAGAACCTATATGATAGCTTACCAGATGCACATTTATTTTTAGTACAAATGGTATATGACTATTTTTTCAAAATTTGTCCAATACTTGAGAACAAGAGTGGCTCCATCCAATATGGAAGTAACCCATAAGAAACAACTAGTGGTTAAATCTAGATATTATCAGTTGATCACAAGAAACTTATATAAGTTAGGCATAGATGGGATACTGCGAGGATGTGTGCTAGAACATGAAACACCCATGATCTTAGAAATATCACATGATGGAACTCAAGGAGGACATTATGTAGTAAAGGAGACAACACAAAATATCTTGTGCATGGGGCTATGGTGGCCTACCCTCCATCTAGACGTGAAGGAATATTGGTAGAGTTGTGATGTTTTCTAGAGAGTAGGAATTCCATCGTGACGAGACAATATGCCCTTGAATACACAAGTTACCTTGTAGGAATTTGATAAATGGGAAGTGATTTTTTTTAGGTCAATTAACCAACCAGCAAGAAGAAAATCAGCCAGATACATAATTACCACAACAGACTACTTCACAACATAGTCAAAACCAAAACCAGTTATAGATTGCAGTGCATAGATAATTGCGTGGTTCTTGTTTGAGAACATACCTACAAGGTTTGGGTGTCATAAAGTACTTATGAGGGACCAAGGGACTCACTTTTTTAAAAAGACAATTGTGGAATTGACATAAGAGTTCCAGATACAACATCGAAAGAGCACTCCATATCACCAACAAGCAAATGGAATTGTGGAGGCCATCAACAAGATATTGGAGAATGCATTGACCAAGGTGTGAAATGTAGGGAAATATGACTAGGAATTAAGGATCCCTATAGTTCTTTAGTCTTACAGAACTACATGTAACAAGCTAATAGGATAGACACCCTTTATATTAGCATATGGTTAGGAAGCGGTCATGCCTATGGAATTTCTTGTATTGATTCTTCACATTTCTACAATAACAAACCTTAAGGATTCCAA
>SNQJ01S0297985.1:0-10471 GCA_010110895.2 Picea sitchensis
ATTAATAAAATGAAAGTCACTTTGGAGGGACAAGGTGAGAAGGAAGTATAAAGGAAAGGCAAGGGCCTCTATTCACTCATTCATGTATGTTTATCATTTTGATATCTGGCTTCTAGCTAGAGGGCCCATCTCTTGGGGGTTTTGAGGGTTTTGACTTAACAAACCCTAGAGGATGATTCGGTGCTGAAAGATTCCACCTAGTTTGTCCCAAGCTTGGTCTCGGAGATGCAATACTCTCCCACACCATTCTAGTCATATCTGCATCAGTGTAGGAGGGTTCTACACTAGCCATAGGCACATGAAGAGAAGGGGGGCACACCATTGCGGGTTTCCAACAAGGGGGGCACACCATTCTTTGAGGGAAGCTCATTCCAAGGGATTGGAAGGGCTTCGACAGATCCTAGAAGCTGGGTTTCCATTACAAGGGCTTGGCCGTTAGATCTAATGCATTCTAGAGGAGTTTCATGGGCCATTTGAGTTATTGGATGTATTGGACGAATTGGAGAGAAGGAAGGAAAATTTGAGATTCAAATATATTCTATTTGAGGAGGTTATACCTCATATCTAACCCTGAGACTTCACCTAATGAGTTGCAGTGTCCCGATCTATCTTTCTAGCAAGTTTCAGGGCATTTGGAGACCTCCTTCATCAGGGCCAAAATTCTAGGGTTTGGCAATTTTAGGAGGGCGCAGCTCCATTGGAGGATTCAACATTTGGAGGAGTTTCCCTTGGTGTTTCGGTCTGATATTTCAAGATGGGATTCTACTCATCCTGATCTACATTTCGGCTCTGATACCACAGTAATGTTCCCAAGGCACCTTGCAACTATAGCAAAGTTGTGTGCTCCTACTGGGTGTGGGGTTACTTTGTGTTTGCCTCCAACTAGCTGCACTAGCTCTCTATTTCCCTATCTGATTGACCTAAAATGTAATCTCATCCATGCTCCACCTGGGATTTTTCATGGAAAAATACTGTTGGAATGTTACTAGGGCCCTAGTGCTCTCACAAAGGTCATAGTAGTCCCATTCACAATGTACTGCCTCTCTAGCAAAATCCCTAGACTCCATCTTGTCGTATGTAAGATCCCTCAGGATGGCAAGAATCTAGGCTCTGATACCACTATAATGTTCCCAAGACAATATGCTAGGAATATCATGGTTTTGGGTGTCTTTTTTTTAAATTTTCTGGTTGTGGTATTTTGTCAAACACTTTTCTTACAATTACGCTTAGGGTTTTACTGATGGTTTATATGTGTGTTTGCAACAATAAACAAGAAGATACAATCATGGAGCATACCTCAACCATATGAAAGATCAACAAGATGATAGACAAGCCAAAAGACTTCAGATCTCATTTTACTCATAAATAGAAGAACATAATACAATGAAGATGTCGATCTGGAATGCTCAATAGATGGACCCATTAACAGAATAGGAGCTGCTACAAAATGCTCCAAGAATATAGTACAATAAATCGGGTATCTGCAAGAACAACCCAGGTGGTCAAATCTCCAAGATCCTCCCGAAACTCATGGATCTGCCTCTCCTCGAAGGAATGGTGCGCCCCCCTGGATGCCTGAAACCCTAGATAATTCGACCTTACTGTCAAAGACCTTAAAATGTTACGCTGAAGATTTCAAACTGTATATCGGGATGAGTAGAATCCCCTCCTAAAATCGCAGACTGAAACACCAAGGGAAACTCCTCCAAATGTTGAATCCTTCAATGGAGCTGCGCCCTCCTAAAACTGCCAAACCCTAGAATTTCGGCCTTGATGAAGGAGGCCTCCAAATGCCCTGAAACTTGCTAGAAATATAGACTGGGACACTGCAAGTCACTAGGTTAAGTCTTAGGGTCAGATATGAGGTATAACCTCCTCAAACAGAATAGATCTGAATCTCAAAATTGCCCTCCTTCTCTCCAATTCGTCCAATGCATCCAATAACCTAAATGGCTCATGAAACTCCTCCGGAATGCACTAGATCTAATGACCAATCCCCTGTAATGGAAACCCAGGTGATAGAATCTGTCGAATCCCTTCCAATTCCTTAGAACGAGCTTCCCTCAAAGAATGGTGCACCCCACTAGCTGGAAATCTCCAATGGTGTGCCCCCCTTCTCTTCGTGTGATTGTGGTTGGTGTAGAACCCTCCTACACTGATGTAGATCTGACTAGAATTGTGTGGGAGAGTATTGCATCTCTGTGACCAAGCTTGAGACAAGCTAGGTGGAATCTTTCACCACCGAATCATCCTGTAGGTTTTGTTAAGTCAAAACGCTCAAAACCCCCAAGAGATGGGCCCTCTAGATAGAAGCCAGATATCAAAATGATAAACATACACGAATGAGTGAATAGAGGCCCTTTCCTTTCCTTTATACTTCCTGCTCACCTTGTCCCTCCAAAGTGACTTTCATTTTATTAATATTTAATTAATTAATTAAAGTGACTATTAATATTTAATTAATTAATTAACCTCTTTACCTCTGAAAAGCGCCTTATCTCTCCTTTTTATATTTTCTATTTTCTTAACCTTTATCGGTGCACACTCGACATCATTTTTACAGGATTTAAAAGTCACACTGACATATAACGAACCATTTGAAGATAACGGTGGACAACTCAATAGAGCTCATCTTGGATGCAAATTCAGGTGGGTATTTCTTTAACTCTTGTTTCAATCATTATAGTCCATGTTAAGTTTTGTATTGGAATTTGTTTCGAAAATATCATGCAACAAGTCCTCTGTGTAATTTTCATTTGGTTGGGCAGGTGTAGGATTTACATCAAAGCATGAGTAAATGTTTAGTCTTGTAAGCATGGAAATCAAACTAGTGGCAGGTGATTCGGTGGGGACACTCACTGCTTTTTAGTGCGTATTCATGATCTTGATTATTAAACATTTTCAATCTGAAATAAAATTTGGGTTTTGTAATATGTATAGCTTGATTCAAATTTTATTATAATCAAGTGTACATATTATCCAACTTTTATTATAATAAAGTATATATTAGACAACTTTTATTATAATAAAGTATACATTAGTGAGCAGGTGTAGTTACAGTGATTTGACAATTCAACATGTAACATTCTCCTCGTCCACATGGAACATCCTACGCAACAATAGATGGAACCTAAGAAGCCACATGATGGACATGAATATCACACTTGGGCCAAAGAAAATCGAGACAAGCCCAGCCAATGCCGGAAGCAAGAATCTTAGTTTCAATCTCAATAGAGTAAATCGATCTAAATGGAAAATCTATCTTATTTTCCTGTACTACATTATTGCTACTTTATCTTGTTTTCCCATCCTACATTGTTGCTACTTCTGCATCTATCTTGATTTGCATCTGGATTTGTTTCTTATGCTACTTCTACATTACTTTCCTACATTATTTCTCTAGGAATTCTTTCTACCAATAACTTTTAATATTTGCTCAAGAAGCCATGGAGGATTATCAATTTTAGCAGAAGAGAACCATGATTGTCTTTTTCTATGTCTCATATTTCTAATACTTACAGGACCTCATCAACTAAAAGCATCACAACTCTCATAGTAAGAGCTTTTTTTTTCGATGTCCATAACAACTTCAAGGTTTGGCTAAGCATTGTGGCCATTGTTAACCCTGTAGGAATTTCCAAGAATGACACTAGTGAAATTTTACATTAGGACAAGGTAAGCTTCATAATTGAGACTAATTAATTTTAGTTGCTTGTTATAAATGGTTTAAATGCAAAATAAATATTGCTTCTACTGATTAAATTCATAACCATTTATATGCAAGAAGGAGAACAATATTACATGTGGGAGAATAGACAAATGGAAACCTTGTGTATATGATGGAACATAATATTGAAATCATCATGGAGGTAAAAAATTATGCTTGTCGGTAAGAAGATCGTACCTCTGCAGGTGATGACGATTTCTAGAAAGACGGAGGGATGATGGGAAAATTTATGAGTGCCAAGACAGAGGAAACCACAATTGGAGCCATCATTGGATGTAGGAGGACGTTCTTCATCTTGTAATTGAAATGTTCACACAAAGTGGAAGCGGCCAGTGGAGGTTGCCAGTGGATTCCACCCAAATGCTCTTTGCCTAAATATTTTTATGATGTAGGTTGTGTTCACCAAGCAAGTTGTGCATATTCACTTTACCTTGGAACTACTATCTTCTGTCGATCTACTCATATTGAATCAATCATGGTTAACAAGTTGCAAATGTGAATGAACAACAATACTGAACCCCATTACTTGTACAATACTGAAATTTTGAAAACTTTGAATTTTTTTTAAAGTAGATCAACAATAAGGGAAAAAAAAACATTAATGTATTTGTAATAGTTATAAGAATTTTCAAAAAACTAACATACCAGGGCAAACTTGTCTTCATCGTTGGCTTACAATTCAATGTTCACTTGCTATGAATCCTTCCTATTAGGTGGTGGTAGTAATAGGAAAAGGAGGTTCAACTTTCAGCTACTATGAATCCTTACTATTAGGTGGTGGCAGTAACAAGAAGAGGGGGATGGAAAATGGCATAATTTTGCATGCAGGTTGCATTTGAGAGATGTGATAGTGCATTTATGTACGAGAATGTCAAAGTGTGCCAAAATGTCCACTCACAAATTTGTAATTTTTAATTTTTTTTAATTTTTATAATTAACAAAAATAAATTGCACATATAAAGGAAATAAAGACACATCATATGACTACGAACCAATGAAAAAATTTAATTTGTAAAATTAAATAAATAAATAAACAAATTTATTTTAAAAACAAATTGTGTTAATATGAAATATGAAGGAAACTTTGAATATTAATGTAAATTTTTTCCAAACATTAAGATAACGTGTGTTGTAGGGATTTAAAAGCACCAACTTATATACAAAACAAACCCAGTAATAATAAAGTGTTTATTGAGTAATAAAAGCATTATCTCATTGAAGGATAAGTACTTGAGAAATTCTAAGTGGAAAAAACTATAAGTTCAAACAAACTCCCAACCAACTCCCAAGAGGATGGAAAAAACATTATAAAAGAAGCATTTAGGGCACTCAAAGGATTCTTTTCTATACATTTTTGTAAATAAAACCTTTGGTTCTTTTCTCTACATTTTTTAAATAAATAAAACCTTTGGATATTTTCCTTTCACCTCTCTCCATCCATTAATTATACATCCATTAATATATGTGATGTTGTTTATATTAGTGTTGTAACCAATGGAATAAGTCTTTGACTAATTATTTATGTGTTTTTTTCTTTTAAGATATTCATTCATTTCTATATCTAAGAGCCACATCCATGTTCATGAAGATCACATGCTTTTATTTCTTGTTTATTTGTCATGGAGATTTCTAAAAGATATGAGTTATACTATATATATATATTTTTAATATATATGTTTAACCAAGTTACATTATGAATTTATTTATTTTTGAAAAAAATCCTCTGAAAACTACTTAGAGTATGACATAGTTTTTGTGGCTTTATCTAAAGAGAATATTGAGTTGAGCTTTCAACATGTTTGGTTGAGAAAATCATTACATGTTATAAATATTTAACAATTCTTAATAAATATTTGGTTAAATTAGGAGTTTTTTTGAAAAAAATCTTCTAAAAACTACTTAGAGTATCACATAGTTTTTGTGGCTATATCTAAAGAGAATATTGAGTTGAGCTTTTAGCATGTTTGGTTGAGAAAACCATTACATGTTATAAATATTTAACAATTCTTAATGAATATTTGGTTAAATTAGGAGCTTTTGTTTTTTTTTGAATTTTCAAACCTAATTTGAAAGTTAGTTATTACAAGAATTTTTGAAAGAGTAATATCACTTCTATAAAAATTAATTTTTTTTTGAAAGAGTAATACCACCTCTATAAAAATGAGGAAAAATTATCATTATTCCATACAAAGTAACCCTAAGCATACAAAGTAACCCTAAGCATTGATACTCTTATGGTTTAGAAAAAAGTAATTAATCAACAACCTACATAGAAAGAATGAATGTAGAGGTATTCAACATGACATGATTAGTTCAAGAAGACAACATTGTTTGTTGGAGAAGGTGACTTCAAATGAAGGGAAGGAGACACAAATAGGTTGTAATATTTGAAAATGTCAATTATGAATTCTTCCATAGAAGAAACAAGCTTTTAAAAACTTATTCTCTAATTAGCGATCATGTAAAGGGACTAAAGGAAAATTCACAATTAAGTAAAGACAATTGAATTATACAAAACATTTAATTTTTTTTTGAGGAATCATGGGGAAGGTGAAGACTCATAGGTGGGTGAATAGTTAGAAAGCGAGAAAGCCAACGGTCACTTGACTAAACTATTTAAAAACAATTAAGCCGTTACTGAAAAAAAACATACATGTTTTTGGTATAGGCAAGATTAACTTTAATTTATTTTCTCACACCACTATAATTACCACAATTAAATTAAATTTCGTTACTCAGCCTCTCCCATCTCTTGTTTTTTCCGTTTGTATTTAAATTGCATCCTTCAATCTACTCCCCTCCACCACCAAGTTCAGAACTTATTTCTTTGGTGAGAATTGGGAACTTCTTGTCATAAATTAATCATTTCACCGCCCCTGTTTAAACTGTGAATCGGTGATCGTCTTGGCCTTTCAAGAATCAAGGGTTAAACCACTGATTTCTATTTTGTCTTACATTGCCTAAACGGTGGCCTCCTTAACCTTTCAAGGCAATCGAATTCCAACACATCCTTGATTAAAATCTTTTAGAAGATCGAAGGGGCATTCTGTTAATGTTTAAATACCACAGTTGTAATTGTAATTTTATATATATTGAATATGACAGACAAGAAGCTTGAAAGCAATTTCTGAATAAAATTTTGTTATTGGAGTGCTCAACGTTTATAATTTTGTTTTTGACTCATTGAGTTTGTAAACTCTGTTCTGGAAATTTCTTCTTCGAATCATCTGTCGGTTTGTTCAATTGAGCCACTCACCTTTTAACACCCTTTCTCACTTATCGCAACTCGATAATTCCTATTGCATTTTTTTTTGGTGTTTGGCATTTTTCAATTGTCGATACCCAAAACCCCGAAGTAGCGAGCCCCACAAATTTATTGCCATATCGCGACTCGGGGGATTGTTGCATTTTGTTGGGCGCTTCCAAGCGCCGATACCCGATACCACGAGGTCCCGGGGCCACAACTTTTTCGTGATTTCGTGTCTCGGCAATCCTGGTTGTGCTTCGTTTTGGAATCGAGCGTTTGTAAATGCTGATACGCGACCCCTGGTTATTCACATTTGGTATCAGAGCTGCTAGTCTATCCTGTAGAGCATCCTGTCAGATGCTCATTTCAGTGCAAACAATTCCTGTTGGTGCCCAATTTCACTTTCTTATTTTTCTGCGTGAAGGTTTATTTGATTTCTTTCAAACTTTTATAAATGGCTGCGTCTGGTAGTAGTTCTTCTCAGATTTAGGTTCCTGTCCTGAGTGAGAAGTCATATGATTCTTGGTATATTCGGATGAGGACGATTTTGCGTTCTCAGGATTTGTGGACTTATGTTATTTATGGCTATCCTGAGCCAGTTGATGCTACAGTAGAATTGGCTCTGTCTAATGTTGACCATATTTTGCTGAAGGAAAACAGGAAGAAGGATAATAAATCTCTTGGATTAATCCAGCAAGGATTAAATGAATCCATTTTTATGAAGATTGCTAGCGCTGCATCTTCAAAGATGGCTTGGGACATTCTTGAAACCTGTTATCAAGGGGTGTCCAAGGTGAAGACAGTCAAGTTGTAGAACTTGAGAAGGGACTTCAAAAATCTGAAGATGAAGGATAATGAAAATGTTGATACTTTCATGACTCAAGTGATGAGTGTTGTGAACCAGCTCAGGCAATATGGAGATGATATTGAGAATAAAAGAATTATTGAGAAAGTGATGAGAAGTTTACCCAAGAATTTTGAGCCTATTGTTGTTCCCATAGAGGAATTTAAGGATTTAGGTCTAATGCAAATTGATGAATTCGCTGGTTCTCTTGTTGCTCATGAATCTAGGATATCTAGATATGAAGAAGGATCAATGGAGCATTCTTTCAAATCCCAATTGCATGTTACTAGAGGTAGAGGCAGAGGAAGGTCTTATAATCGTGGAAGAAGAGGTCGATTTTCTGGTCCAAGGGACAACAAAGCTGAAATCATGGAACATACGTGTGTTTGCAGCAATATGCTTTATACGTGTGTTTGCAGCAATAAACAAGAAGACACGTGTGTTTGCAGAAATATGGTTTATACGTGTGTTTGCAACAATATGGTTTATACGTGTGTTTGCAACAATATGGTTTATACGTGTGTTTGCAGCAATATGGTTTATACGTGTGTTTGCATATGGTTTATACATGTGTTTGCAGAAATAAACAAGAAGATACAATCATGGAACATACCTCAACCATATGCAAGATCAACAAGATGATAGACAAGCCAAAACACTTCAGATCTCATTTTACTCATAAATAGAACAACCTGATACAATGAAGATGTCGATCTCGAATGCTCAATAGATGGACCCAATAACAGAATAGGAGTTGTTGCAAAATGCTCCAAGAAAATACTAAAATAAATCAGGTATCTACAAGAACAATCGAGGTGCTCAAATCTCCAAGATCCTCCCCAAACTCATGGATCTGCCTCTCCTCCAAGGAATGGTGTGCCCCCCTGGATGCCTAAAACCCTAGATAATTCAGCCGTATTGTCAAAGACCTTAAAATGCTACACTGAAGATGTCGAACTGTAGATCGGGATGAGTAGAATCCCCTCCTGAAATCTCAGACCGAAACACCAAGGGAAACTCCTCCAAATGTTGAATCCTCCAATGGAATTGCGCCCTCCTAAAACTATCAAACCCTAGAATTCCGGCCCCGATGAAGGAGGCCTCCAAATGCCTTGAAACTTGCTAGAAAGATAGATCGGACACTGCAAGTCACTAGGTGAAGTCTCAGGTTCATATATGAGGTATAACCTCCTCAAACATAATAGATCTGAATCTCAAAATTGCCCTCCTTCTCTCCAATTCGTCTAATGCATCCAATAACCCAAATGGCCCATGAAACTCCTCAAAAATGCACTAGATCTAACGGCCAAGCCCCTGTAATGGAAACCCGGGGGATAGAATCTGTCGAAGCCCTTCCAATCCCTTCGAATGAGCTTCCCTCAAATAATGGTGTGCCCCCCTTGCTAGAAACCCCCAATGGTGCACCCCCCTTCTCTTCCTGTTCCTGTGGCTGGTGTAGAACCCTCCTGCACTGATGTAGATCTGACTAGAATGGTGTGGGAGAGTATTGCATCTCTGAGACCAAGCTTGGCACAAGCTAGGTGGAATCTTTCACCATCGAATCATCCTCTAGGGTTTGTTAAGTCAAAACCCTCAAAACCCCCAAGAGATGGGCCCTCTAGCTAGAAGCCAGATATCAAAATGATAAACATACATGAATGAGTGAATAGAGGCCCTTGACTTTCCTTTATAATTCCTGCTCACCTTGTCCCTCCAAAGTGAATTTCATTTTATTAATATTTAATTAATTAATTAACCTTTTTACCTCTTAAAAGCGCCTTATCTCTCCTTGTGGCTTCCCTAGCCACTAAAAGTCACTTCTCACCATCCCATCATGTAGTATTGCTCCTCCTGATTCCAATGAGCTATTACACTGATAGGTTCCTCTATGTAATGTGCCCAAAATGACCTCTTCAGTGAATTTAATTAACTTATAGCTCAAAATACTCAAAATCATGGAAATCGTCGGAATGCAACGAAACCAAAGCCAACCCGAGCGTAATGGATCATAATTATGAAATGGGATGAGCGATGGAAGCTGGACCCCAAAATGCCTCTCAATAATCTCTGTACTCGCTATAACATCCATCTGGCTACTCTGGTCATCATAAACCTTTGCAATGTAATGATGTCCAAAAGTGCAGACATTACAGTCCTCCCTACTAAAAAATTGTTTTTCCTCAAGCAATAACCAAATCTGTTAAGAACCAAACATCATCATAGCATAGAAAAACCTCAGGAAAAGTACTCAACGCCTTGAAAAAGAGATAATTTCTGATAATAAGCCTCTTCGAGGGGGCAACCTCCTTTTACCCCACTTAAATGTTCAAGTACAAGATGATTAAAATGAAAATGTCTCCTTGGTATATATAGGAGACTAGGAGGTATAATTACAACTAATGGCCTAAAGCCGACATAACATTACTAATCTAAATTACAACTAATGGCCTAAATCCGACATAAATAAAATAACATTACTAATCTAATATGCCCCAATTAAGGGGTAATGGGCCAGTATTAGGGCTTAACATGCCCCTCCCCTTGAGACAAGTGTTGTCCACAATGCTTGAGTAACTCTGGATGCTTCTGTATAAAAGACTCATCTTCCCAAGTGGAATCTTCAGCCGGTAGTTTCCTCCATTTAATGAGATAC
>SNQJ01S0297986.1:0-10471 GCA_010110895.2 Picea sitchensis
AGTGATATGGTATATGGTTTAAGTACATCTTTTATCATATGGTATGTACTCCTGATACTTGATGTTGGGCATACATTTTTTATCTATGGTTTATGTGAGTGGATCTAGTTGATGATGATGATGTATCAATATCAGTGTTAGTGCTAGATACAGTGACAATAACAGTGATAGATACAGTGACAATGACAGTGACAGATAAGCTCACAATGGCAGTAAAAAATACAACAACAATTTGTTTATCAGTATCAGTGATAGTGATAGGTTGAGTCTACATATATATTTTAGGGTGGAAGGATGGGGAAAGGAAAGGGGTCCATATCCTTCTTCTGATTGGAGTCGGAGAACCTAGGGGGTTGAAGCCTCCTTCCAATTGTAGCTGAAGAATTTAGGGAGTTGTAGCTTCCTTTAGGTTAGAGCCTATAAATAGGATTTGGAGCCTCCTTTTAGTTGGTGCTAGAAAATTTGGAAGTTGGTGCTTCCTATGAATGTAATTTTTATTATAAGAAAGAATTATTTGGTTTTCTCCCATTTGGGTTTCCATGTAAATTTCGGTGTATTGTTTATCTATGGTTATTTTTTATGCACTTTTGATTGATATTTCTCATGATATATTGATGATATATTGTTGATTAAGTTAATGATTACATGTTCTCTTTAAAAGTGGTAAAATATTTCATAATAATGATTCACACCCCCCCTCAGTATTCCAACAATTGTTATCAGAGCAGGTCCTTCAGAAAATACTCTAATCACTAGAAGGTAGATCATGGAGTGCATCAATAATGGAACACCATTGTTTGATGGACAAAACTATGACTTTTGGATTATAAGAATGAAAATGTGTCTACAATCACAATGATTTGATGTCTAGTAAGAAGTAGTAAATGGATACACGACACCTGCCACTCCCCCAACACATAAAG
Source organism: Picea sitchensis (assembly GCA_010110895.2). Classification (NCBI taxonomy): domain Eukaryota; kingdom Viridiplantae; phylum Streptophyta; class Pinopsida; order Pinales; family Pinaceae; genus Picea; species Picea sitchensis. The sequence continues at coordinate 924 of SNQJ01S0297986.1, forward strand.
ATGGAAAGAAACTCGAAGAAAACAATTCAAATGCTACTAATGCTATTTTGGGTGGTCTTGTTAGATCAATGTATGTCAAGGTTATGCATTGTGATTTTGCAAAGGATATTTTGGACAAACTTCAAAATGTTTACGAAGGAGATGCCAAAGTCAAGGGGGCCAAGCTTCAAACTTACAGAGGTCAGTTTTAACAACTAAAAATGAAGGAAGATGAAGATATTACAACCCAGTTTTTGCGAGTTGATGAAATAGTGAATTCTATTAAAGGTTTGGGAGAAGAAGTTAAAGAACCAGTCATTGTTCAAAAGGTACTAATATCTCTTCCAATGACATTTGATCATAATATTCCTAGAATAAGAGCATATATTCCATGCTAAGCATGGACAAATTTATGGTTCTGCATTGTGAGAGCCAAATGAGAACTTAATAGGAGACTCCGTCCAAAAAGGAAGTATCCTTCAAAGCATCAAAGAATACAAGGAAGGATAAGAAAAAGTCAAATCCAAGTTGTAGTTGTAGTGATGATTTAGATGAAGATGAATAAATATTCCAACTTAGTAAGAGTGAAGAAAGGAATGGAAGTAATTACAAAGGTATATTTTCCTTAATATGCTTTAATTGTTGTAAAATTGGTCATTTCTTCCCTAGGTTGTTCCTTATGTAAAATTCAGATAATGATGAAGAAAATTCTCCCAAAAAGAAAATAAATATAAAAGGAGACATGAAGAAGCAAAACAAATTCTTCAAAGAAATATTTTTTACTCAAAGGAGGATAGTTCCTGATCAGATGAGGATGATGATAGCAAGAGTGACTCATAAATGTACTCTTTATGGATTTTGAAAATGATGAAGAGGACTATGAAGAAGAAGGTGAGGTATATCTTGAAGAATAATGCTCATGAAATGAACTGAAAGAAGCCGAGAAAAAAATCCTCCAAGGGAGAATTGCTTGAAGGCCTAAAAATAAAGTTCTCAAAATCCTAACTCTGAGAAGATCAACATATGATTATGAACAAAATTCCAAGTCAAAGAAATCCAGAAGGATTGAATAAATACTCAAAATCCAACTAGAGAAAAAGAAAGAGAAGGATAGGTTACAATGACATTTGATCAAAAGGTACTAATATCTCTTCCAATGACATTTGATCATAATATTTATTCCCTAGAATAAAGAGCATATATTTCTATGCTAAAAGCATGGACAAGTTACATGGGATACTCGCAGCTTATGAAATGAGAACTTAATAGGAGACTCGAAGTCCAAAAGAGCATCAGCTAAAGCATCAAAGAATCTGAGGAAGGATAATAAAAGTCAAATTGAGTTAGAGTTTCAGTGATGGTTTAAAACATTTAAAGAAAATGTTTTAATGGCCTAAAGCGACATAAAATAACATTACTAATCTAAGTACAACTAATGGCCTAAAGGCATAAATGAAATAACATTACTAATCCTAATATGCCCCAATTAAGTGGTAATGAGCCAATATTAGGGCTTAACATGCCCCTCCCTTGAGACAAATGTTGTCCCTTAATGCTTGGTAACTCTGGATGCTTTTGTATAAAACTCTCATCTTCCCAAGTGGAATCTTAAATTTATCCATTTAATGAGATACTGAAATGGATCTATTCCTCAGTTGGAGGAATTCTTGTGTGGAGTGTTATTGAACTCCAACTCCATTTTCCTTCATAAGTGAGTGCAGCAATTTAGTTTGAACTGGGATCTTATTGCATATAACTTTCTTTAAGCATGAAACATGGAAAATTGGGTGCCTAGAAGTGAACTTAACTCTAATTTTTATGCTATAGTACCAATCTTTGCAACACCTTATAAGGGCCATACTTTGTTGATTTATTATCCTTCTTGGCTTGAGGACATCTGTTTGTATGGTTGTAGTCTTAAAATACCCAGGCCCCTACTTCAAAACTTATTTCCTACGATGTTGATCGCTTTGTTGTTTCATGCGATTTTGTGCCTGGTCAGTTGTCCTTTAAGATTTGGAGAACATTTTATTGATTCTCGACGTGATCTTCCAATGCTTGAACTTTAGATTTTTTCTTTTATAGAATAAGTGATTGAAGGAGGGTGGTATCCATAAAGTGCCATAAATGGTGTCATTTTTTGTTTGGGTGTGAAAGAGTATTTATACCACCATTACGCCAAGGGTAACATTTGAACCATTGTGCTTGTTGCTCCAGAGACATAGAAAGCAACGAAGGTATCCTTCTGAACATTTGTTCACTATCTTTCGGTTTGTCCATCAGTTGAGGATGATAGGATGGTATGGGCTTGATTAATTACTTAACAAGAAAATAATTACATCCAAAAATGTCCAAGTGAAGATGGATCTCTATCACTTACAATAATCTTTTGGGCTGCCATGTAGCTTTTGGCTGTCTCCATGAATCACGGTGGCAATTCATACTGGCACGAAGGGGTGAGAGTGCACAAAGTGTGCGTACTTTGTCAAATCTATCAACAATCACCATGATGACACTCTTTCATGGAGACTTTGGTAACCTGTGAAGTGAAATCATGGAAACCTCCTCCAGCTTGACTTGGGATGGATAATGGTTTCCCAACAAAAGGCCAGGTGTAATTGTTTCCACCTTATTTTGTTGGCAAACCAAACATTACGCCACAAACCTTTGGTTATCAGTTTAAGGCCATCCCAAAAAAAGCTCCTTCTTGACTCTATGGTAGGTTTTCAAAATCATTGCCCTCCTTTGGAGATGCAGTTCAACACCTTTGTTTTGAGTTGGGAGTTCTTACATAGAAATATAAAAAGCGATCTTTGTACCATAATGAATCATTTTCCATGCATATGTGTCTGATGCACCGGAGTCCTGTTGCAACCTTTCAATGAAAGTCACACTTTTCGTCATTCTTCCAAATTTCATCCCTTGCTTATTATCCAATCGGGTTGGATGATCGAGATATCACAGAGAAAAGGCCTCAACATATTCATCTTCATTGAGTGCATCTGCCACAACATTTTGCTTCCCCTTTTATAAGAGACGATTTCAAAATCATAGCCGATTATCTTGGTTACCCATTTTGTTGTTCTTATAAAGATAGTCTTTGTTCAAGAGAATATTTAAGACTATCATGATCTGTTTTGACCTTGAAGTGACTTCCTAATAGGTAAGGGCACCATTTTCTTCAATTCATGTAGTATTTCATCATTTCCTTCTCATACAAATGGGTTTGTGTAATCCTCTTCCCTTGAGTGGTGGAAAGCTTTTCAGCCAGGGGGCCTTCCTTCTTGCATTAGGACAACACCGATTCCATTTTCAGGAGGCCATTACATTCCTGATAAAAGTTTTTGTGAAGTCACAGGTGGTCAAGACAGGGGCATTACACATCACCTCTTTAAGTATTTCAAAGCTTTAGTTTGCCTCTGGAGTCCATGAAAATGCATCCTTCTTAGTTGAGTAATAGGTTAAAGATGTTGCTATTCTTCCATAGTTCCGAACAAGCTTGCAGTGAAAGTAACACATTCAAACCCAAAAATCCTCTAAGATTTTTAATGATGTTTTACAGAATATTCGGCCAGGTCCATCATGGCCCTTAATCTGTTAGGTCTACCTTGACACCTTCATGAGATACAATATGACCCAATACTCTGCCTCCTTTACTCCAAGAAAACATTTGGATGGTTTGGCATATAATTTGCTGTCCTTTAGTAGTTGTAGCACCTTGTCAACATGTTCTCAGATGATCCTCCCAAGACTTACTATAGATTAGTATATCATCAAAAATATAACATATTTTTGAAGGAAGGCTTGAAAATGGAATTCATCAACCCTTGGAATGTGGAAGGTGCATTTGTAAAGGCCAAAGCATGACCAAAATTCATAATGGCCTTCATGAGTTCAAAATGTTGTTTTAGGATATCTTCTTCCTTCATTACGTCGATGATACCCTAGCGGAGATCCAATTTTGTCAGGTGCTCCATGTAGTTCATCTAACAATTCATCAATCGAGATGGGAAACTTATCTTTAATAGTGATCTTGTTGAGCTCTCTATAATCTGGACACATATGCCATGAGTTATCTTTCTTGAATACCATTACCACTAGTGCGAGTAAGAACTTTGGCTAGGTCTAATGGTACAAATACTCTAACATTTCTTCAACCATGGCTCAATTTCACTCTTAGGGCATAAGGAGTGTCATGTGGCGATGTTGGAGGAGCGACTCAGGGAATTAAGGTGAATTTCATGATCATGATTTGAGTTGGTGGGAGAACTTTGGGAATATCTTCAAATACTTTGGAATGCTTTATCAGTCCTTTGGAGATCTTGAATAGATAAACAGTTGTTTGAACATTGAGTGAGCATACTAATGTGTACTTGATGCCCCTACTTCAATAATTTTGTCATGCCGTGGAAACATCACCTTCTTACCGGGCTTCCTTGTGTTACCTCTCAACTCAATTTCTTTTCCTTCCAATAAAAATTTTGTGAAAAGTTCTTGAAAATTAAAAGCTACTTGTTCTAATGATTGCAACCATTGGATTCCTAGTACAACATCTGCACCACCCATGGGTATGGCAATCATTGGACTATTCATTACATATTCCCCATGGTAAGATTGATCTTGTGCATTTTTCTGAGCAATTGATAGTTCCTCATCTGCGTCGTGCATGAAACTATGGCGTTGGTTATATAAAGCAATTGAGATCTTTGGCTAATTCTGATGAATGAGAGTGTAAGGCCTACGAGAATCAATTAGGACTATTACCTTTTCTTTTGATAATCCTTCGATCTTGAGGTTTGAAGTGCTAATTCGGCCAATGCATTACTACGAATATGTTAGGATTTAACTCTTGAACCAAAGTGGCTACATTTCATATTGAGATGGTTCTTGTTCTTCTTCTTCTTCTCTTCACCAATCTATGTAAAGACAATTTCTTCTCCACCCTCTTATGTCCCTTAGCATTGCTAATCACAATTAAAGCATAAACCTTTTGATTTTCTTTCCTCAATTGTTGAGGTGTCAACCTTGTAGGTTGATGTGTTTTAGGAGAAGGAGCATTATTATCTCTATAGATGTTAGGATAAGTCCTTCTAGTAGCCATAATATATTTTTACCTTCAACATTTCTTGCCACTGTAGAAATGCATTCTCCAATGATTTGAGTTCCCAAAGGAGAACCACCTCATGTTGAATGTTGTCCTTTAAGAGGATTCTATGAATACATCAATCAGAATATCTGGAATGTCGGTTACCTTTATATTCAATCTGGAAGTTCTCAATGTGCTTCGATGGCGAACCCTTTGCTTGAGATTTATCAGTGGCTAAAGAAGGTATTGCTCCTTGTATCTCATGGTAATGATATCCATTTCTTTTATTGAAAATTGTCCTAATGAAGAGTGATTTGCGAGAACAAAGCCATCGATACCAAAAATTGATTAGGTTCTAAATATAAAGAAGCTTGAGTAGAGTACCTTTTGTGTATGTGGCATTATGGAGATCAAAAAATTGCTCCATCTGAAGTATCCATGTATTTGGGTCCTTGCATCAAACTTCCTCATGTCAATCTTAGGAACATGGTTGGTCTTCAAACCAAAGTTGGGTTTCTCCATTCTTGATTCCACCTTCCTTGTGTCCACATCTACATGGGATGCATTTCTTTGGTGTCTTCTCACATTCTGGTACAATGCCATGATCTCCCCACTTTTAAACCATCTATCTTAGTATCAACTTAGCTTCCATTGAATCCATCAACAGCTTCCCGTGAATCCATCTTATTTTGTAGTTCATTTGTCCCTTGTTCTTCACCTTCATCAAGAGGTCAAGTAGGATTTTATGGAGGCTTATTTGATAATGAAGTTCCCTTTTTGTGTGGCATGTTGGTAGGTATCACTTTTGAACCTTGATTTTGAGGTGGTTACGCTAAGACAATATTTCTTCTATTATCTCCCCAAGTTTCAGCCCTTCTAGGTATAAAACTTTCCTTTTATGTATTTCTCGATATGTCTTCTCTGTAATGCCTGAGGTCTGATCAAAATTGGATGTTCAAATTGGAATTCTGGTAACTCCTAACTTGTCGATTTTTGGCCTTTCACGGAGATCTCACTTGTATAGTATTCCACACACAAAATGATTGATATAGAATTATGAAACTCACACTTAAAATACTACAATCCATGATCCAATGAAACCAGTACCACGCAATTTGGATACTCTAGGAAGAAGTTATGATTGTTTAGGTACGGACTAGTCATTAGGACCTAGTCAATACCCTATCTTACAGTGTATCTACAAATTTAAGATGATAAAAAATCTGAACTTTTAACCACACAGCTACAATAATTTCTGTAAATGGACTCCGTAGTTCAGGGTCTGAAACGTTACAGAAATTTTTTATAGCGAAAATGCCACAATGACTCATTTCAGGATGATTTGAGAACCCTATCTTGTGAAAACGTATCTCGGAAAGTATAAGGCCTCAAGAGCTACATTTTTAACCCAAAGGTACATGATAAATCTTCTAAATGCCATCAGAAGATCCTTCTGAACATCGTAGAAAAAAGTTATAGCGAAAATTCCGCGGTGTCTCATATGTAGCGAAGAGCCAGACCTTGAGCTCGTGCCATATGTTAAGAACCAAACATCAATATAGCATAGAGAAAAACCTCAAGAAAAGTGCTGTAGCCTTGAAAAAGAGATAATATCAGATAATAAGCCTTAGAAACCTCCTTTTGCCACTTAAATGTTCAAGTACAAGATGATTCAAAATGAAAATGTCTCCTTGGTATATATGAGCTAGGAGGTTTTAATGGCTAAAGCCGACATAAATGGAAATAACATTACTAATCTAAATCACAACTAAACGTGGCCTAAAGCCGACATAAATAAAATAACGTTACTAATCTAATATGCCCCAATTAAATTGGTAATGAGTAATGTGAGACTTAGCAGAAGCTTGAAATAGTTTCACTTAGGAAAGAACTTCAAAAAAGAGACTTGCAATAGAAAAGCACCAAAATCTTGGATGAGATCATCCAGCATTGAACGGTCATATCATGAGAGGTATGGACTAGGATACAATAAAATAGAAGGAGTTCGAGCTCTATGACTACAGAAGAGGAAGTAGAAAAAATACTTATGTAGAAGTTACCAGAGGATCCACCAAGAAATAAGAATGCAATATTTCAAATGAGAACACTCGGAGAAAATATTGAAGAAAAAGTATAGAAGAATGAAGCTGACCTAGAGATTCAAAATTTAGAGTCAGCTTCTAGCCATGGAAAGAAATAAAAAACACAAGAACAACACCATTCATAAGATCTCTCGGGTATCAAACTATTTGTCTTGGTTTTATGTTATTCTTGTAACAATTTTGGGCACAAAGCTATAAACTACAAATCTTATGCTAAGAACAAAGGAAACTATGAAGGTCACTCTAGAATTAATCATCTGAGAAAGTCATGATGTGTTTAACAAAATCTCGCTACAAAAGGCTCATTCGCAAAATCTTGCTACAAAATGCATCGAGTCGGGGAAGGTCGATGATTCCAAAGTCATTATGTCTCATGTGTCTTGGCAACCTTCATTCAAGTGGGAGGAATTTTCACAGAAGTAATATCCAAGTGTCTTGGAAACCTTCATTCAAGTGGGAGGAATTTTCACTAAATTTTTTAATTTTGTGGAGATTCATGTGGGATGAATTATTTTAATTAAGAAAAAAAGAAGATTTAGCAAGGCTAAGTTATGGACTAAAAGGAGAACCTTATAACTTTTAAAAGGTTTGTAAATTTAAAATAAGAGAAAAAAATGAAATATGAAGTTGGTGTGAGTTAATGATTCTTTCATTATAATCCATTAGTTGTAATTGAAATTTAAAAAAAAATAAAATAGAAATATTAATTAGATGAATGTATGTTTATTAAAAATGATGTTAAATATAAATAAAAACATACTTATAAATTTATTATTTTTATTTATAAAACTTTCGTGTTGTTTTAAAAGTGATATGTTATTTTTCTTTTAAAATATAAAAAAAAAAAAAAAAAAAAAAAAAAAAAAAAAAAAAAATTGAATAAAACTAGAATTAAATCTCTCTCTCTCTCTCTCTCTCTCTCTCTCTCTCTCTCTCTCTCTCTCTCTCTACTGTGTATATATATATATAAGCCGCTGCAACAGTGATAATGAAATGTGAACCATCTTTAAAAACTTGGTGGAAAATGAAAATAATAATAGAAAACTACAAAATTGTGTATGCTTTTGTTTATAAAGATGAAACTACCAAGCTAGTCACTCCAAAATTAAAGCAAACCAAAGAACGCATGCAATTTGCAGGAGAAAATAAAACTAAACAAAAAACACTCATGTATAGTACATTGAAATAGACAAATCCAACTTTTTACTTTCTAAATTCACAAAAAGCATAAAAATGAACTTGTTCAAAATACTTCACAAATGTTTTAGGTCTTGGTCAAACATTCTTTCCCTTGGTTCTCAAGGCAAGGATTAATAAAGATGATTTTCTTTATCATGGTTTGGTGAGTGAATTTTTATCTTTGGAAGACAACTAAAGAGTTCAATCATTCAATTCCATTAATTGAATTTTTAATATTCTCTGAAATCAAAGAAATATTTACCACCCCGAAACTATAAATAAAATCAAAATAAATTTTAATTTGAAAAATATATAAACACATTATATAATTGGTATAGAATTAGAAATGATAACTAAGACATGAAATAAAAGCAAATGATTAAAGGAAGTAACATATTTACAAGGGACATGTCGTTAAAATTTTGATTAGTAAAACTATACAAACATCCAAATTTATATAAAATATGGGAAAAAATATTCCAAATAATTTTAGTTTATTATCAAAAATATCAATGATAAATTATAATAAAGCTACAAAATTGTGTATGTTTTTGTTTATAAAGATGAAACTACCAAGCTAATCACTCCAAAATTAAAGCAAACCAAAAAACGCATGCAATTTGTAGGAGAAAATAAAACTAAACAAAAAAACACTCATGTAACATATACGGGGAAAATAGACAAATCCAACTTTTTACTTTCTAAATTCACAAAAAGAATAAAAATGAACTTGTTCAAAATACTTCACAAATGTTTTAAGTCTTGGCCAAACATTCTTTCCCTTGGTTCTCAAGGCAAGGATTAATAAAGATGATTTTCTTTATCACTTTTATGGTTTTTGGTAGGCATTTTTTATCACTGGAATACAACTAAAGTTCAATCATTCAATTCCAAGTAAATTGATTTTTTTAATATTCTCTAAAATCAAAGAAATATTTACCACCCCAAAAAACTATAAATAAAAATCAAAATAAATTTTAATTTGAAAAAAATATATAAAACACATTATATAATTAATTATCGGAAATTAAAATGATAACTAAGACATGAAATAAAAGAAAATGATTAAAGGAAGTAACATATTTACAAGGGACGTATAGTTAGAATTCTAATTAGTAAAACTATACAAACATCCAAATTTATATAAAATATGGGAAAAAATATTCCAAATAATTTTAGTTTATTATCAAAAAAATATCAAT
>SNQJ01S0297988.1:0-10471 GCA_010110895.2 Picea sitchensis
TCCTTATGCCCACCTATCCCAGTCCTCTTCGATGTTTATCATATGCCTTCCTAGAATCAAGCTCGTGGCCCTCTTAGCTCAGGTTGGATTTTCGGTTTTTCTCTCTCCCCCCCCTTTGGAAATATTATACTGGTACTTTTGTGTCCCTTCTATTGCACGCACTTGTGCATTCCTTTCAGCATCTCTCTTTACCCTGAGGCCCAACTCCCCTCCAGTTTTCTCTCTGTGTTATTTTCTTGCACACATGACTTAGGTAGGTTCTCGACATGTCATGCTATTTCTTTTGTCAGAAGCCAACTAGTGGGTCAATTTTGGGGAACCATGGTGATATTTACTACCATCCTCTAGTTGATCGCTTCATGTCCCCTCTGACATCCCTCCATACTTCCATTCATTGGGGTGGTTGGTTTTTCAACTACCAACCTCCCTCATTAACTGATTTGTCTTGAAATAAGGGCTACGGAAAAAGAATCTCAATGTTTCCAATTAATATTTTGGCAAGGTGGTTTGGGGTCCTTTAACTTAATAGAACCTCCCCTCATTCCTCTAGTGATATCATGGATAGTACTTTAAGGATTCACCCATCATTTAATTGGTAGTGTTTACAATTAAACAATAATACATTTACAATATTTGCAAGCCATTGCATGGCAATCATAAATTATGATTAATTACAGGTTGGGGGAAACAGGGGTGTTATAGTTATAACTAGACACTTGTCACCTTAATAAATACTTAAGCTCCACTTGGTGACTCGTTCCCCTCCCTTAGGAACTTAGGATAAATATATATATCCCATAAATTATACTTTTGGAAATATTATTAAAATATCCCCTTGGGCTTAAGCCCCCTTGGCTTAGCCCCTCTTCCTAAACTCTTAGCCCCCCTTTTCCTTTATAGTGGAGTTTAACCCCCCATCTCTTTTAATTTGATTAGTCTGTAGTAGTGACACGTTTTTATTAATATCTGAGTGTGATTACATTTTATAAAGATAATCACACTAGCCTTTTACAATCTAGGTTTTCCAGCCTAATAACCACACAGGCACTCTAGCCTCAAAATACATATATCCAAAGGCTCTCTAGCCCCAAAATATCTCAGCAACAAAAATCAGTCTCATGCACACTTCAAGGCAATCCTCGTGCACTTACTTCGGTACGCGCAAAACTATAAATTGGTGTGCACTCCTCCCTTGGTGCACGTGTGCAATACTGAACCCAAAAATTAGGTGCAAACAGCTAATCGGCCTATAAGTACATTTACAATTGTGTTTTGGACTAGGGGTATTACCAACCTATATGTACATTCACATTTACAATTTTGGCTCGAACTAGGGGTATTACATTCGACCAATGTCTTTATGCTTCCAATGCAACATTTTCTTGTTCTTTACTTTTGGGGTTGCTAAAGATCCTTCTTACACTTCTCTCATCCTCTACATTTTCCTACACTCTAGATGTGGTTCAATACCATATCCTTTTGTCATTGACTCTTTCCTAATATGGATATTTTACATTTCTTCCTGCCACTAGTTCTTTATTATCTCTCTAAGTCTTTGTTCTTGATTTTATTGTTCTCTTTCTAAATCCACTACCTTTACACTCAAGGATCCTTCAAGTAACTTATGGGATTGAATCCACCATTAGATCCTCCTATCATTCCACCCCCAATGCAGGGCTTACGCTTTCATCTCAATGGGGATTGGTGGCATACCCTAATACACCATTAGAATTTTCATCCACATTGATATCTCTTCAATCAATATTTTGTGTGGCCCCTTCTTAAATATTTAAAGTATATTAGTTAATGATTTATGAGATTCTAATGCAAATCCCATAGCATAACCTTCCACTACATCTGTGTACCAAAATTCAACTGATCACGTCAATTTATGGTCACAGCATTGGACCTTTAACATGTATTTATATTTAAATCTTGCAACATCCTCTCCTACATGGGCACTTTCATAATGCGCAAACTCGTGAATTATTTCTTCCAACAAGTCTTGAATTTTGGCCTTCGCTAGCCTCCATCACATCTCTATTATTCTACATTGGCTAAGTTCATGGAAATAGAACATGTTCTTGTCTTTATGATAGACCTGCGGTCCACTAAAGGGGTTTAACACAAGCTTGATGTAATCTAATGCATCATCATATTCAACCTTCTAGAAAAAAGGAGGTCTCACATGAAGCATGTATGATAGTTGCCAGGTTATTATTGTGTAGAGTATTAAATATTTAATGGGGGTGTATAATTCATTACTTATACTTTAATTGCATTTAATCAAGCTAACTGAACTAACATATAGATCATTATGATACATCACAACCACATATACATGAGTAGAGAAGGTATCCATAGTATTAAAAAAATTATCATTGCAACACAACTCATGCACTCATGACATGGAAATTAACTTAGAGCTCTCATATCTTCTTTAAAAACTACAAAAACATTACGAAACTCATATGTGTGTGTGACTAGAGTGGTTGCAAAATATTCTCAAATATACTAGTAAATCTACCAACTATAAACCACTCCTACATAAGGGTTAGCACCTTTATAAACATGCACAAATGGTTAGAGATATTGGGCACATATTATGTATAAGACAACTCCTTAGCCTCCACATACTTAGGCTTTTGCAGCCTCGTGGATACTATGGACTTATCTTCTATTAGACTCTACTATGCACCAACGCTTAGTCAAAACTAGTCTATAACACTTTGGCACTTTTAAGTGGGTAGGTGTATGTGAGTACTAAAATATGAAATCCATATACTACATATCCCCCCCCTACATGCACTATTATCCATGAGGTGTGATAGTAGTGAGTTACAAGGATGGAGGAGAAGCAATAAACTGATATAAGATAAAGAGAAAATAAAGGAGACAACAAATACAAAGAAATGATGCATGGAGGTAAGGTCCCTACTAGCAAGCTTAACATGAGGTAATACCCCTTCATCACAAGGGAATTTTTCATATGTTGGGTTTTGATTCCCAACTCTCGTGTGAAAATTTGCATGCCCCAATAATTGATGCAAAGAAAATATATAGGGACCATCATAGGTGGTATGATATTAAGCAACCATAAGACAAAGAAAGGAAGGGAAAAAAAGTAAGAATCAAATATGCATGTCAAATAGAGAATCTTGGGAGAGAAAATTAAAAAATATAATTTCTATGAAAGTAAAACAAGAACTAAACTATGAAACAAGATGTAAATAATTCTAATTGACATGAAAGTAAATTCACAACTATATTTTGAAAGTAAATGTTGAAATTAAATGAAAGAGAGAGAATATATGAGAATGATACTTGCACTTACCTAAGTGTAAGAAATGTGATGTGTGCAACCAAAGAGAGTGGATTGGGTATCTACAATATAGGGGTTATTATTTTACCCCAAGCAAGGAGGATATATCCAAAGCACAAGAGAAGAACAATAAAACAAACAAAAGAAGAGAGGAAATATCATTTTTTCAAGACGAAAGGAAACTATTGGAAAATCCCTAGTCCCATAAAGTCTCATTCGAGATAAATCTTTATTTGACTTGGTAAACCATATATATTGGAAGATTTTGAGGGTTGGTTTTGTTGCCAACCATCTTAGATAATAGATGAAAATATTGGGATGAAGATAATAAAGAAATAATTAGATTGTGGGGTACAAGAGTGTCTACCATACCTTGATTTACCTTATTGTCATTAGTATACCATTGTATAGTAGAAATATGTCAAAGATGTCATGGACAAGGGAATACACTTTGTCATTCAATTGTGTGTGTGTGTGTGTGTGTGTGTGTGTGTGTGTGTGTGTGTGTGTGTGTGTGTGTGTGTGTGTGAAGAATCCAACAAGATTTGCAATAGGATATCAACTCTAGTCTAAAGGTGACGGATAGCTCTAAGATGCTACTATAAACTTCCCAAACATTGTTGAGTTGTTGGACAACTTATAGGGTGATATGAAATGGGTCATTATATTATTTTTCATCTATTTTGGTACTTTCTAGGTTTAGAAATTGGACATATTGGCTTGTAGGGCCCATTTTAGGGGAGGTCACATTTTGGTGATTGGGGTCTAGAAACATCCTGAGCCTATTTGATGCCTTAAATAATCATTTTTAGAGTCAAAAAATTGCAATCTAAGTTCATATGTAGAAGTTATTCTTCCTGTAAGTTGACCTATCATATTGACCACTGTGATATAGAGTATATGCCACATTAGCTCAGATTACTAACACATTTGGAGCTATTCATGTGTGGAATTTTAGGAATATTCTAGAGGGTCCAAAACCATAACCCTAATCGAGAGTTAAGGCATGAAAAAACCCTAACCTTAACTCTAGACGACTATCAAGCGATGTTGAATATTGGGCCACTAGGAAAGGAAGGGCTTATTGGTTGTTTATCTTAGTTATTCCTTTAACATGATTTGACCTAGGTTCAGGTCTACTGGGGATCCAACAAAGCCTCTATAACTATCGGCCCTCCTGGTAAACCAGAAGGCAGCGCAACACACAGAGTGCACTGCGCAATCTCACCCGAGATAGTCTTTATGGGTGACTGCAATGCTCAAATGCTTGCAGTCTAGGACTGAATGGGGATCTGTGAATTGCGCATTGTGAATTCTATCTAATTATTAGAGAAATATACCATCATTCTCATTCATGCATGTAATGTAATTAGATCCATTAATTCATCCATACATCATTCTAGCATCTACTTATTGACAATAAAGAGACACAAGCATTCAATCTCATAACACATGTGTTACCATGGTTCACCCCCTCCCAGGCTACATCCACAAAGATCTGGCTCTCAAGCTCTTTTTTTATGGCAATTCCAAAACTACAATGTCACGTGCTTTACAAATCACCCTCAGTTGGGTCGAGATATATTATGAGGCAGACTAGATCACACCAAGCTCCTCAATCTGTGATCTAACCCTCAAGATCTAACCTTCTAACCCTTTACAGCTCAACAGCTTACAAGATTGGATCGGAATACAGTCATGTTACAGACCAGTTATTCCTTCTCCCATGAGTAACACTCAATAATCGGAACCCCTACCTAGACCTCCTAGGTATCTATTTATATGTGTCTTTGGCTCATCATCCATTACATTCTCTTACCAAAACCCTAACATAGTTAGGCCTTCTTGCATGCTAGCCTTGCGCACTTTCCTCCTCTTCATGTGTGTTTTCCTTTTGTCCACTACTTTTCATGCCAATTGTCTTTCTTTCCCATCTTCTTGCATGCGCATCTCGCATGCCTCTCTGTCAACTATATTTACTCCACATCATGCCTTTTCCCCAAAATGGTCTTGTTCCCAATAGGCCCCAAACACTGACATTATGACTCATCCCAAGTCACTACATGAATTGTGCAGCTGTCACTGCCTGCTTCTTGCGTCTGATACTACTTGTTGCAGTGCATCATACATTTTCACTATCCACTAGCACTGTTGGTGAGCTTGAATTCTCTTTTCGGCCATAGCGGTGACCACCTGCCTCATGATAGGAGATTGTAAAATATCTCCTTACTCAGACCCGATATTCTCAATTCTCCTCTTAGTTGCATCGCTCTCCATGACTAGTTGCTCCGTCTTTTCTTGCAGGGGCTCCAATAGCATTTGTCTTGTTATCTTTTGTTCTTGCAATGCTTTCTCTTCCAACTATAGAGCCTTCATTTTGGTGGTAGTCCCATTCTTCTCTGGTAGTGACACTATTTTCTATCGATGCTTCACCTCCACCATTGTTGTGTGGATTTTGGTTTCCTTCTCTTGTAATTCTTGGAGGCTTCCATCCTCTAGGAGGCGAGTCCATAGTGGCGCGCTCTTTTCTAACAAATTAGTGACTCTTTGTATGATTTAGTGGATGTCCTCAGTAGTTGTTGTTGCCTCCTACTATCACTGTGCTCTGACTTCTGGGGGAGTAGTGGTTGTGACGCACTCCTCCAGCTATTTAATTTTCTCTTTATATTGTTGGATAGTCTGCTCTATCCTTCGTAGCTTCTCTTCTGAAGACCTTGCTCCTCATTTGTGTTATCGAGAATGGCTTGAAAAAGTATGTGGATATGATTCTCCATCTCCTCCACTTTTTGTTGCACTCTCTCTTTATGTTGTTCTTCAATGTTGAGGGCTTCCTTCATCGAGATGTTTTCTACCTGGGCTACCTGTAGATTCGTCATGTCCACTCTTGCTTTGGACTGAATCTCCTGCGCAACACTTACCTGAAGTTTATACATTGCCTTTGTTGGGATCTTGGCCAATTCTACGTCCAACGCTTCAATGTCCTTCCAGGGTTTCTGTGATGTTTCTTCATCAAAAAACATCACCGGAGGTGTGATGATGAAATTCGCGCTCGCCTGCACTACAAAGTGCATTGTTTTAGGCACTGGCACTCCTTCCTTATCCTGCACGGGTGTTTCTTTTGGTGTATGTGATGCCATGATCCTTAGTTGCTCCAGCACAGTTTTTATCTCTTGCACTTTATCTGCAATTGAAGCCTTGTGCTTCTTCGCATTCTCCCACACCTCGACTATTCTTTCCTCGATTTTTGTCGCCACTAACTCCAAATTGTTTGGGGTTAGTGATATATGGCACTGTGGTCTATGGGCCTTCATCTTCTTTTGGATAACATCGGTTTTCTCCCCTGGCCGCTTCTCTTGGGTGTTGGATGGCTCGGGACTAGTGGGCCTTTGAGTATCTCTGGTGGTTGGCCATGTTTCTTCTGCCTTGGGAATCTCTTGGTTTCATGTCCCTAGTTCTTCCTCCTCAGGTATATCTTGTGTCCCTTTGTGTGTTTCTTTCACGTGCACTTCTTCCATTGAATGTATTGGTGGTTCTTTTGTGCACGGTGGAGCCTGTGTAGAGCCGCTTGGTGGTCTTTTCTATGTTCTAGGTTTCTTCTTGGTCAGGGTGCTTCCCCCCTCTTGAACTTTCATACTCCTCTTGTTGGTTTCAGCCCTGTTGGTAACTATTTTGTGTGATGGGGATGGTCTTACCTGTGTCTGAGTTTGTACTGTGGTTGGAATCTCTGGTACCTTCCATTCTTCGGGCCACTCCTGAACCTCTCTCTGGATTTCTTCCATCGTCACACAGTAGTTGAGTTGTATCCATTCTTTGTCTTTGTCTCTCTTTTCTTGTAGCCATAAGTTATGGCGCATTTCCCTGAAGTTAGCAACCTATCCAAAATCCTAGACAATCTCTAGTGAAATGCACCGTGTATCTACAATGAGGTCCTGCATTTCTGCAAAATACCTCACAAATATGTCTATATTTTCCTTTTTTCTCTTCAGGTGTGTGTTGTTGTGTAATGATATGTAGCGTGATGTGCCACATTTCCCTGGTCTCTCCAGATACTTGTTGTAGACTAGTTCCTTCTAGCTAATGAGGCTAATGAGGATGAGTAACCACGAGTAGTGGAACTCACATCCCCAATCATGTGTGTCCTTACATTCCTCTACGAATGAATTCAAGAGGTATGGTGCCTAGATCATTAATCTCCCCTTTGCACACTACGTGGCGATGGCGACCACACTGGCGGGTACATCCTCTTTGTGACACTTGTGCATTAGTTTGCATCCAATGAGTCTGGTGACAACCCTTGTCACAGGATCGTTGATGTCGTTGATCCTAATGCCCCTGTTACCGCACTTCGTTCCATACTTGGTCTTAATCACATCCGAGATGGCCTTGGCTCTAGTCTTATCCTCCAAGTATTGTTTTGGATTTTCCCCATCTATGGGTAGCCCCGTGATTGCTACAATGAGGTCCACCATGATAGGCACCAGCCTATCCATCCACAAGATCCATCCATGCACTCGTGCAAGAAGTTTCTTGACATAGGCATTAATATGTTTTCCCCGCCCAAAATGTGGGACATCCAGCAATTTCATGATGTTGGTGTTATAGAGCCCAAGAATCCACTGTGTTGGCTCTAATAGTGGTATGCCTGACGAGCCTTCTCCCCTGCTTTCTAGGTAATTTTGGGGCTCCAAATCTAGAAATTTGGTTACATCCTCCACGTCATGGTCAGATTACTTAATGGCAGTCACTCCACTGACCATGTCATCATCGACGCGCACCTCGTTCAAAATATTAGACAGAACCAGGGGCCCTTCTACTTGTGGTTGTGATCCTTCCTGCATGCCACTCTCATCTTGGCCCTTATGTTTGTCTTACGGGGATGAGGCCCCCACCTCTACTACATCCTCATGTATTGTTTCTTGTCCTACCTCTCGTTCATGGCTCTGTGGCACTGAACCCGTGGCATTCTTAGCATGTTGTGGCCCTGGTCCCCTCTAGGTGTCGAACTCGATTCTCTCTGTGTCCTCCTCCAGCTGCCCTGCCTCCTGCATTGGGTTTTGTTCCTCCTCTATGGTCACTAGGTGTGCTTCGTACTCAGGCATGTGGAGTTCATCCACATCCACCACTATGGGTACCTCTTTCTCCCTTGCATCTCTCACTCGAGCAGTAATTTGCATGTTCCAGTCGGCCCTACCCAGCTCTCCAAATCGTGGTGGTGACATTGCGATGAGATCTGGGTTGTAAATCTGTGAACTCGATGGATGCTAGGTCTAATTCTCTCTCTATCACTCTTTCACTCAGATCTGTGTTCTTCTCCTTAGCAATTGACACAATGAGTTCCTTTCCCCCTTTTTTCGACTCTATAGAGGGACAACAAAGTGACAATTGTTCTGCACTGACACTTGTCCCTTTTTCACTTTTAGCGGTGTCTCCTACGCGTGGTAACTTTGTACTTGTTAAATTTTGTCCTGTGTGCCATTTTTTCAGACTTTTCCCTTTCCATCACACTATGTTCTTTACCTCTATGTATAGGTTGTCGTGTATTTGTCATAATTTCAACAGTCGCTGCCAGTTGGCGCCTGCATTCCACAATCGTCATTTTCTAAATTTCCATGTTTTCTGACTGTTGATCCTTTTTCTAGCGCATTGGGATTTTTGAGCGCGTGGATCCCTTAGCTTCGATACCCTTTTCTTCTGGCGCAATATTCTTATTCATCGTTCTAACTTAGTGACCTGTGCGCGCAGACTCTTTTCTTTTTCGTCATGTTGACTTGTTGATCTGTCTGCACTCTTTTTTTTATACTACGTGGCAACTTTCAAGTTGTGAGTGGTCAATTGTCCTTGTACTACTGCAGTCGAATCCCATTGATCATGCCCCTCAATTTTGTTCATTCCAAATCCTTCAACTGTATAGCTCCTCTTTCTCTGACAGTATTGACCTCATATGGTCCCACCCAATGCAATATGAACTTTCCTGGATGTTGAAAAAAATTGTTTTCATACAGTAGGACTAGGTCTCCTTCCTTGAAAGTTTTTCTTTTGATATGTTGGTCATGCCAAGCTTTGTCCCTTGTTTTTTGTACTTCTTGGTGAAAGCCTTCTAGAATCCTATCTTCTTCCATGCTCATCAGCTAACTTAACCTTTCTTGTACTGCGCCTCACTCTGTCATGTTTGTAATTGATGCGACACGCAGACTTGGTACCAAGAATTCTAATGGAACCACTACTTCTTGTCCATACACCAATCTAAATGGTGTCTTCCCTATCAACTTATTACAGGTAGTTCTATATGCCAATAGTACCGCTCGTATCTTTGAATCCCAATCTTCCCTATTGACATTGCAAATCTTGGTTAAGGAATTCTCTAGAATCTTGTTGAAGGCTTCCACTATTCCATTTGCCTAAGGATGGTATGGCATAATTTTCTGGTGGTAGAACTCGAATTCTTCAGACAGAGCTCTGATAGTGTTGTTGATAAAGTGGGTGCCTTGGTCACTCATCAGAATCCTTGGGCATCCAAATCTGGTGAGCACATGTTCAAATAGGAAGTGTGATGTTGTCTCTACACTGCAATCTTTAACTGGTATTGCCTCTGCCCATATTGAGATGTATTATGTCACAGTGATGATGTATCGCATGCTTGACCTTCTTGTGGGTGGGTGACTTGGGCCAACAAAATTGATAGCCCATTTTTCAAACACTTGTAGTGTTACCCGTGGGTGTAAGGGCATATCATCCTGTCTGTTTGGTTTTCCAACCCTCTGACAAACATTGCAAGATACCAAATATATAAAATATGCAGAACAAAAATGAAATTATAGAAATGACGGAATAACAGTAAAATATCCAGCATAATCTTCACAATACACATAAATGATATACGAAATAGCAACATAAATAACACATTGATTCAAATAGCAATGTTCGCATGCCTCTTCGAGGGGGCAACCTCCAGTCGAGCAGTGCTTTGTTACAATAATATCCAAGCTAGGGTTTTCATTCCCTCAACCCTTATTTATACTAAATGTTTCTATTAAGAGAATCATCTAGAGGAAGATCCTTCTAGAAGCGGAAGCTTCTATTAGGTCTTCTTACATCTGCCTTATTCTATTTTATTGAAAGGTCTTATTAATATTGACCTTTATTACATCC
>SNQJ01S0297990.1:0-10471 GCA_010110895.2 Picea sitchensis
TAAACCCATGAGTATTAACCCTTGCGTTATTGAAAAACCTTAAATGTGTCCATGTGGTGATCGAATTTAGAGAACGCCTCAAAGTTTCGCAATGTTGTTCCATGGAAGGAGGTGCAACGCCTCCGGAAGTTCCCACACCCTCAAAGTTGGACACCTAAGGGGAAGAGGAAGTCCTTAGGATGGATTCACTTATTGTAAGGGATGATGATGGTATGACAAGGCCCTTACAGGTAATGTCAAAGGGGCCTTGATTCCCTTCGGCACTGAGATGAATCCAGGGCACCTGTAACCTTGAGGGTCCAAAATGCGCCCTAGCTAGTGTCGTTAGCATCCATCAAGAAAACTATAGAGTTGATTTCTTGAGCCCACGAGTGTCATGGACAGTTATACCATCGAGGCACAGTTGTAGAGAAAGGCGTCGTGCTTCATGCTTCGTGATTATGACCTCCAACATGAAGGTCTGCATGGTGGTATTTCGACTGAAGGGGAGTGCTCTTTTGTGGCAGAACATGCTCCTTCCACTTTTGAACATGGTCATCGAAAATGTGTCATGAGAACTGTTCGAGGGACGGTTCCAGGAAAGGAATCTTTCTGAGGAATTTTTTGAGCATCAGCTCAACAAGTTTGATGCCTTGTGAAGAGGTAGTTGCATGATGCTCGAGTATGAGGCCCATTTTGGAGCTATTCCGGTATGCTCCACATAAAATTACCTAGAAGCTTAAGGTCAAGAAGTTCAAGTTGAGCCTTATTGTTAGAATTCATATTCTACTTTGGGTATCATGGATACTGGACTGGAGAAAGTGTTGGATGGTGGGGAGACACATTACCAACACTACTTCCCAGAGGAGAGGGCTAGAGCTTCTAGATCAACCGGACCCACTATTGTGGGAGTTTTGGGCAAGGCCCATCGAATTCACATAGTGGTGAATAACCGCCAGCCAGAGCACCAGTTGAATGTGGTAGAGATGTCAGGTACCATCGTTGCCTAGACCCTTATATTTGATAGATCTCGGTGCTACCGAGAGATTCATTTATGGTGCATTGCTAACAAAAAGGGGAGATTAAGGTAAAGGCAGTCGAACAGGATGAGTTTAGCTTTGTAAGGATGGATTTGGGAACCAAACAGAAGGTTGGAGGAAGGGTTACAGGTTGTACCCTTAACCTGAGAGAGTTGTCACCAGGGCCAATGGTGCAGACGTCACCTCAGCACGTCCGCGATCACCAGGACCTTCTCTAGCTTTGGCCCGAAGAGCCAAAATGCCCTTCAACTTCCCTGTCGAAATTTCTCCACCCACATCTTACTCACCATTGATCTCCCTTCCAAATCGGGAAATCGGAATTCACGATTTCGCGAATTCTGGAGTCACAATTCCTTACCTCGCGATTCCCCGAATTCCGACGTGGGTCAATCACTGACTTCCTCCTCTCGAACTATCGGAGTTTTCCCTATCGGAAAATCGCTACTCGCGATATCAATGAGTGGGAACTTCAACCTCCAAGTCCCGATGTGTCGATTCTCCGATGACACCTATCCTTGTTGTTGAAGCTTGGACCCCACACACCTATAGTGATCGGGAAATCGTCGATCGAGAATTCGCGATTTCTGTGGCACCGGTTCACAAGACCCCTCAAGTCCCAAACCCCGATATGCGATGCCACATGTTAATGCTCCACACTATCACTGTGGGACCTGTCGCAACTCAAGGTTTCCCTCTTTCTATGTGGAGCTTTTGACCCCGAAAATGCCGAAGTGTCGAATCCCGACTTCCCAGGATCTCTTGCCACCTGTCCCTGAAATGATCGACGACTCTGATTTAAACCGAGAAATCGCCAATTGCAATTTCAAAAGCTATGAAACTCTTGCCCCCGGGAAACCCGATATGCCAAATCCCGATAGCTCTTGGTCCTTCCTGCGCCTGAGGGTTAAATGCCTCGCTAGTTCTCCCAGATCTGACGGTCAGCGGGATTTCGCGAATCTATCCTGCGAACCCTGGCCGTTGATTCTCTTCCTTCAGAAATTCTCCCGCTTCAAAGCTTCTTTCGGCTCAAACCTTATCCTGGGTCCTTCTCCCAGGAATCACGAAGGAACTACCCCTCCTAAGCTTGTCTTCGCTTCACAAGTCTTTATGAGGGATATTTGCACGCACTCCTTGCGGAAAAACTCCAAACACGACTAAGTATTTGAACTCTTCGATCCTGCGCACTCCTGCAGCAGAAATATTTCAATTCTTTGCTCAGAATCGCAACTCCAAGTCCTTGTCCAGCCTGCGCACACCTTGCACGGCTTTGGTGTCAAACCTACACTTCTGAGATGAATGGAAACAAAAGCTACCCCAAGTAAACCCTGCAGTCACGTACTCCTTGCGGACAGATTCAACTGCACTCCTTGCAGGAATTCTCTAGCTCACTTAGGGAAACAATTGAAACTCATTCACTCAATCTCTTAGATTTCAAATCAACCATGAAATCACATACACAGCATATAAAATCAAATGCATGATAAGAAGCAAACATCTATGAGAAGAATATCAACAACACACAAAGAATAATACAACCATGGAATTGAATCTAAGATTTATCTTATTAATTCAATATTTATACATGGTGGTTCTTCATACGCTTCTCTGCTCTGCTCCCTTCTTCTTGCTCCTGTTTGATAATAATAAAAAAATTACAATGTACAAAGGAGGGTGCCTATATTCCGTTTTCCCTCTCGAATTCTACAACTATCAAATCTACAATTAATTCCTATCTAATAGAATTAAATCTATTAATTACCTTCCCATCTACTCAGGAAGAGAGCTTAAAGGCTCAAGGTCCCATTTACAATACAAGTGCGCTTCTTTAAATATGACTTCATTAAAGAGCGGCGCAACAACTTCCAAAGAATTTCAAAATTGGTATAGGCACTGTCCAACTGTCCTTTCTGCTCCACGCGCTGGCTCGCTTGATGAGTGAGCGATTGTCCTGCATCATACTCCTCGGCTCAAAAATTTTCATGGGCTCCTGTCCATGAGCTCCTGCATAGTCTGTCCATGCTTCTGTATCATTGTTTCATTTTCCCAGCTAGCGTCCTCGACTGGGTGATTCTTCCGCTTCACCAAGTACTCAAAATAATGCTTTCACCTGGTCTTCTTTCCCAGTCGCTTGTGTAGTATGCATTCCATCTGCGGCTTCTCTACAACTGGCAATTACTTCTGCCACTGGAACACTGGTTCCTCAATTCCAGCCTCTGCTTCTTTAGCCCTGTATGGGTATAAATCCGAAACATTGAATATCAGAGATATCTCGATGCCTTCTGTTAAGTGAAGCTCATATGCATTTTCTCTGAATTTCTTCAGGACTCTGCACGGTCTGATTTTCTTCATTTTGAGCTTATTGTATGTTCCCCTTGGGAACCTTTCCTTCCTTAAGTGTGCCAAAACCAAATCACCAACTTCGAACTGAAGTTGTGTCTTCCGTTGATCGGCTATGCGCTTATACTCTTGATTGGATTTCATCAGTCTCTGCTTCACTTGACTGTGAAGTTCCTGCATCGCTTAAGCGAACTCTTCAGCGCTAGCACTGCTAGTCGCAGCTTGTTCTGACTCCCTGAGTTCAGAAACTCCCCTTGGCTGTGTCCCATACAAAATCTGGAATGGGATTTTTCCTGTACTCTGATTCACATAATCATTGTATGAAAACTCCACCTGTGGAAATACATTGTCCCAGCTGCTATGGTGCTCTGTCACCAAGCTTCTCAATAAATCCCCCAGACTTCTGTTCACCACCTCTGTTTGCCCATCCGTCTGTGGATGATGAGCTGAACTAAATGCCAAATTAGTTCTTAGCTTCTTCCACAGCGTCCTCCAAAAATGACCTATGAATTTCGTATCCCTGTCCGAGACTATGCTTCTCGGCAATCCATGCAGTCTGACGATTTCTTTGAAAAACAAATTTGTGATGTGGGTTGCATCGCTGGTCTTCTGACACGGGATAAAATGTGGAATCTTCGAAAACCTATACACTACTACAAATATGGAATCAACCCCTCTCTGCGTCCTGGGAAAACCTAACACAAAATCCATGCTAATGGCCTCCCATGGCCTTTTGGGTATGGGCAATGGCTGATAAAACCCAACATTCTGCTTTCAGCCCTTCGAGTGTTAACAAATTTGACACCTGTCAACAAACCTCTTGACATCTGCTCGCATGCCCGGACAATAATACGATTCGCTCAGCTTCGCGAATGTTTTGTCGTGTCCAAAATGACCTGCTAATCCGCCACTATGCTTTTCCTTCACCAAATTCTCCCTCATGGAGCAATTTGGAATACACAGCTGATTGCCCCTGAACAACAATCCACCCTGGATCATGAAATCTATCCAAGGACTCCGATCTCTGAGAACTGGATTCTCAGCTGCTCCGTATGCTTCCCCAAAATCTGCATCCCCAGCATACATGTCCTTCAGATTTTCAAAACCCAAGGTCTTGACTCTGAACTCCTGCAACAACAAACATTTCCTGCTCAAAGCATCAGCCACTTTGTTAGCAGTTCCTGAAATGTGTTTGATCACAAATGGGAAATTCTGCATGTACTCTACCCATTTTGCATGTTTCTGGTTCAACTTCTCCTGTTGACTCACAAACTGCAATGCATGATTATCGCTGTACAATACAAATTCCTTGGGTATTAAGTAATGCCTCCACTTTTTCAATGCATGTATGATGGCATAAAACTCTTTATCATATGTGGAGTATTTCAGCTTTGCGTCATCCAATTTCTCGCTGAAATATGCAACAGGCCTGTCATCCTTACTCAAGACCCCTCCTACAG
The DNA here is from genome assembly GCA_010110895.2 of Picea sitchensis. Taxonomy (NCBI): domain Eukaryota; kingdom Viridiplantae; phylum Streptophyta; class Pinopsida; order Pinales; family Pinaceae; genus Picea; species Picea sitchensis. Next base: position 4,817 of record SNQJ01S0297990.1, read on the forward strand.
CATATCCGCTCGCATCACATTTCACTTGAAATGTCTTCTTAAAGTCCGACAACACCAACACTGGTTGCTCTGTGATCTTCCGCTTCAACAGATTGAAGCTCCTTTCGGCCTCTGCTGTCCAGTGAAAAGTCTTGTGTCGCTTCTTCACTGTGTCCATCATCGCGGCGCTAATTCCACTGAAATTACTGATGAATTTTCTGTAAAAACTAGCCAAACCATGGAAACTCCTCACCTCGAAAATATTTCTCGGTGATGGCCAATTCTTGATCACGTCCACTTTTTCAGGATCCATTTTCAACTCATTAGCCGAAACCACAAAACCCAAATAAATGAGCTCTGTCTGGATGACGGAACACTTATTCATGTTGACCAACAACTTCCCCTGCTGCAGTCTTCTCATCACAATGGCCAAATGCTTTAAATGCTCAACCTTCATTTTACTGTAGATCAATATATCATCCAGATATAGGACAACGGATTTCCCGATGAATTCCCGCAGGACTTCATTCATCAGCCTCATGAATGTGCTTGGCGTGTTTGTCAAACCAAACAGCATGACCAGCCATTCGTACAAACCTTTGTTTGTCTTGAATGTTGTCTTCCATTCATCGCCTTCCCTCATGTGAATATGATGATATCCGCTCTTGAGATCAATCTTTGAAACATAATTTGCCCCGCTCAGGCAATCCATCAGATCGTCCATTCTTGGCAGTGGAAATCTGTACCTGATGGTAATTTTTTTTATCTCCCTAGAGTCTGTACACATTCTCTAGCCTCCATCCTTCTTTGGACTCAGTACTGTCGGAACAGCACACAGACTCAGACTCTCTCTGACCTGTCCTTTATCCAGTAGATCCTGTACTTGCCTTTTGACCTTCTTGTTTTCCTGTGGCGTTAACCTGTATGCAGCTTTATTCGGCAAATTTTCTCCAGGTATGAGGTCTATGTGGTGACTCACACTCCTCATCGGTGGCAACGAACGAGGTAGTTCGTCCACGATGATATCAGCGAACTCTCCCAATAGTTCCTGAATCTCATCTAGCAAATCGTCCACTCTTGTGCTAGTCAGGACAATTATCAGTTTTCTGACCACAAAGAATTGTGGATCTTCCTTCTTCTCCATCTCTGTGAGAAGCTCCTTCCCACTCATGAGAAGTATTGTGTCACTTACTTCCGGTTTCACCTCCTTATCCTTTATCAGAAGCAATCTGTGTGTCCTCCCATCCTTCTCTAAGGTATATGTGTTCATCCTCCCATCGTGAATAACATTTCTTTCATATTTCCATGGTCTGCCCAGCAATAAATGACATACATCCATGGGAATAACATCACACAGAAGTTTATCATTATATCCACCTATCTTGAATTCAACCAAGCATTGTTTTTTTACACTCACCCGATGTCCTTTCTACAACCATGAAACTTTATATGGGCTCGGGTGATCGGTTGTCTCCAGCTCCAGCTTTTCCACCATCTCGGTCGAAATGAGATTATCGGTGCTTCCGCTGTCCACGATGACCTTGCATTTTCTGTCTTTAGTTGTGCAAACTGTCCTGAACAGTCGGCTCCTCTGAGCTGTGTTCTCCACCTCCTTCTCAGGTGTTAAGAGAACTTTATGCATCCCAAGCAATCTTCCACTGTCTGCATCTTCGTTCTCGACATCACGCCTCTGCGCCTCAGTGATGTGAGCTTCTCCTGATTCCTTCTTCTTTTCTGGACACTCAAAGGACTTGTGCCCATTCTTCCCACATGTAAAACATGTAATAACTCCTCCTCTTCCTCTACCTCGATCTCTAGTATGAGGAAGAGTGTTTGCATCAGCATAATCTCCTCACTGATCATTCTATTGCCTTCTTGGCTCAACACGTGGCTGCCTTTGTGAGGTTCCGCCTCTTTCAATCTTACCCCGAGGTTTCTACCATTCCTCCTTGGGCTTCTGATATTTGTCCTGGGAAACCGCCTTGCCTCTGGGCTAACTTCTGCCTCGCCCTCGCTAACCCTGCTTGCGGTTCAACTTCTCTTCGGCTTTCAGAGCCATCTGGTAAGCATCTTCCATCATTCTGATGGTTAGCATGCTCAACTCATCCTGAAGGTCATACCTTAGACCATTCAGATATCTCGCCACCTTTTCATCATCGCTCTCCCGATGACCTGCTCTGATGTTGAGCCTGTAAAATTCTTCGGTGTATTCCTTCACCATCATCAACTTCTGTCTCAGGTTCTGCATTCGCCTGAACAAAGTGATATGATAATCTCTGGGGATGAAATTTGCTTTCATCTTAGCAATCATCCTGTCCCAGCTCTCAATATTCTATTTTCCCTTGGAACGCCTATTCGCCTGTATCTCGTCCCACCATAAGGCTGCATGTCGTTTCAACTTGGTAACATCATGCCTTACCTTCTTATCCTCTTCGATATCCTCATAATCGAAGTAGGTGTCGAGCGCTCAGATCCAATCCAGCAACTCTTCTGCATCCAGGCTTCCCTCGTAGACTGGAATATCCATCTTGGTCTTTGAGCCCATCCTGGTGATAGCTTTTATCAATCGATCCGTTGACTCATCCTCTGTTGTGACTTCTTCTTCATGTCCAACTTCTTCTTCCACTTCAGAATCACTAATATCCCCAGCACCAGCTCCGCGTCTTTGTGTTGTCTCCATCTCCTCGAGTCTTTCTCGAAGATCTCTCATTTGGCGTTCCATTTCTGGATTTCCTGTCGGCCTTCCTCTTCTTCGCGCATCCCTGTCCTCTAGACGAGGTGAATGCCTTTCCCTTCTAGACGGCATGATGTCTTCTCTTCTCTTCTACTGAAAGCAAAGACTTCCTGCTCTGATACCACTTGGTGCAGACGTCACCTCAGCACGTCCGCGATCACCAGGACCTTCTCTAGCTTTGGCCCGAAGAGCCAAAATTCCCTTCAACTTCCCTGTCGAAAGTTCTCCACCCACAGCTTACTCACCACTGATCTCCCTTCCAAATCAGGAAATTGGAATTTGAGATTTCGCGAATTTTGGAGTCACAATTCCTTACATCGTGATTCCCCTAATTCCGACGTGGGTCAATCACTGACTTCCTCCTCTCGAACTATCGGAGTTTTCCCTATCGGGAAATCGCTACTCACGATATCAACGAGTGGGAACTTCAACCTCCAAGTCCCGATGTGCCAATTCTCCGATGACACCTTTCCTCGTTGTTGAAGCTTGGACCCCACACACTTATAGCGATCGAGAAATCGCCAATCGGGAATTTGCAATTTATGTGGCACCGGTTCACAAGACCCCTCAAGTCCCAAACCCCAATATGCGATGCCACGTGTTAATGCTCCACACTATCACTGTGGGACTCGTCGCAACTCGGGGTTTCTCTATTTCTCTGTGGACCTTTTGACCCCGAAAACGTCGAAGTGTCGAATCCTGACTTCCCGGGATCTCGTGCCACCTGTCCCTGAAATGATCGACGACTCCAATTTAAACCGGGAAATCGCCAATCACGATTTCAACAGCTATGAAAATCTCACCCTCGGGAAACCTGATATGCCGAATCCCGATAGCTCTTGGTCCTTCCTGTGCCTGAGGGTTAAATCCCTCGCTAGTTCTCCCAGATCTGACGGTCAGCGGAATTTCGTGAATCTATCCTGCGAACCCTGGTCGTTGCTTCTCTTCCATGAGAAATTCTCCCGCTTCAAAGATTCTTCCTGCTCGAACCTTATCCTAGGTCCTTCTCCCAGGAATCACAAAGGAACTACCCCTCCTGATCTTGTCTTCGCTTCACAAGTCTTTATGAGGGCTAGTTGCACGCATTCCTTGCGGCAAAACTCCAAACACGACTAAGTATTTGAACTCTTCGATCCTGCGCACTCCTGCAGTAGAAATATTTCAATTCTTTTCTCAGAATCGCAACTCTGAGTCGTCGTCCAGCCTGCGCACACCTTGCACGGATTTGGTGTCAAACCTGCACTTCTAAGATGAATGGAAACAAAATCTATCCCCAAGTAAACCCTGTAGTCACGCACTCCTTGTGGACAGATTCAACTGCACTCCTTGCAGGAATTCTCTGGCTCACTTAGCGAAACAATTGAAACTCATTCACTCAATCTCTCAGATTTCAAATCAACCATGAAATCACATACACAGCATATAAAAGCAAATGCATGATAAGAAGCAAACATCTATGAGAAGAATATCAACAACACACAGAGAATAACACAACCATGGAATTGAATCTAAGCTTTATCTTATTAATTCAATATCTATACATGGTGGTTCTTCATACGCTTCTTTTCTCTACTCCCTTCTTCTTGCTCCTGTTTGATAATAATAAAAAAATTACAATGTACAAAGGAGGGTGCCTATATTCCATTTTCCGTCTCAAATTCTACAACTATCAAATCTACAATTAATTCCTATCTAACAACATTAAATATATTAATTTCCTTCCCATCTACTCAAGACGAGAGCTTCAAGGCTCAAGGTCCCCTTTACAATACAAGTGCGCTTCTTTAAATATGACTTCATTAGAGAGCGGCGCAACAACTTCCAAAGAATTTCAAAATTGGTATAGGCACTGTCCAGCTGTCCTTTCTGCTCCACGCACTGGCTCGCTTGTTGAGTGAGTGATGCTCTTGCATTAGCCAACCTGTACATCACGATCTTAGGATCTTATGATGTCATGATTGGTATGGATTGGTTGGAATCACATGAGGCAATACTTAACTGTAGGAAGAAACAATTGAGTTTGGTCGATGATGAGGGACAAAGATGTTTGATTATAGGGAAGAACTAGGGAATTTCCCTGAGGTTCATTTCTTCCTTGCAGCTACGAAAGAGCATACGCAAGAGATGTAATCTCTATGAGATACTTGCGTTAAATAAAAAGGGAGTAGTAGAAGGGTTAGAACACTTTCTGATGGTGAGAGAGTTTGCATACATCTTTCCAGAGGAGTTACCTGGGATGCCGCCAAAGAGGGAATTGGAGTTTACTATAGACCTAAAACTGGGGACTGAACCGATATCTAGAATGCCTTATCGGATGTCGACCCCGAAGTTACAGGATTTGAGAATGAAACTAAAAGAATTGTTGGACCTGGGACTGATACGTCGAAGTGTGTCATTGTGGGGTGTGCCTGTTATTTTCATACACAAGAAGGATGACTCGTGGAGGCTCTACATTGACTACCATCAATTGAATAAGGCAACGATCAAGAATCAGTATCCATTGCTGAGGATTGATGATTTATTCGATCAAGTGAAGGGTGCGACGGTGTTCTCAAAGATCGAATTGCGATTAGGATACAACCAGTTATGGATTAAGGAGGATGACGTCCCAAAGATTACCTTTAAGATGAGGTTTGGACATTATGAGTTTACTGTTTTACCATTTATACTAACGAATGCCCCAAGGGTATTCATGAGTTTGATGAATGGGTTTTTCTACGAGTACTTGGACAAGTTCGTCTAAGTATTCATTGACGATATTTTGGTTTATTCTTGGACGACGGAGGAGCATGACAAGAAATTGTGCTTGGTACTACATTGTTTGCGAGAGCACAATTTGTATGGGAATTTTTCCAAATGATCATTCTATCAATCAAGGATTCACTACTTTGGGCATGTCATCTTCGACAAAGGTATCGTCATGGATCCAACAAAGTTCAAGG
>SNQJ01S0297991.1:0-10471 GCA_010110895.2 Picea sitchensis
ACCAAGGAGACATTTTCATTTTGAATCATCTTGTACTTGAACATTTAAGTGGGGTAAAAGGAGGTTTCCCCCTCGAAGAGGCTTATTATCTTAAATTATCTCTTTTTCAAGGCATTGAGTACTTTTTCTGAGGATTTTCTATGATATATTGATATTTGGTTCTTAACAGGGCCATATCGACCTCCAGGAACGTCTCCTATTCAACGGTGAGGAGAAGTGGCCCCAGTGGCGCGATGGGATGCCGAAGACTACGAGGCAGTGGAGAAGAACTTGGAGGGGTTGACCGTGGACGTCCTGGATATGGTTATTGGGGAGATTCCGAGACGTTACCAACGCCATATTGTGGGCATGTTTGAGTCTCTCAGTCAACTGCTCCATAGGGTAGCCTAAGCAATTGTGTGTTATCGTGAGAGTCATCTATGATGCTACTTTGTAGAAGCTATGGGCTTCGTATTTCGAGATTTTGATCCTTGGATAGAAACTTTTTGTAAAAACTTTTGATCATTTTATACATATATACGGCTTCTACCAGCTTATTTTGTGTTGTGTTATACATGTGATGTGTGATTGGTATATAAATGGCCCAAATGTCTGTCTAACACATAGTTATATAATGCATCAATCAATGTATTTAGACATCTAGGAATGTGTTGATACTCAATATAATCAAAATAACGTTCCAAGAGGTGAATTCGTAAATATACCTGTAATAAAGTAGGACTTCGGATAGCATAGATGTTACTTAAATGTAGTACTACTAGCTGCGAATCAAGTTGTATAACTAGGTGGTGGATACCAAGCAAAATAGCATCAATCAACAATTCAATGATGGTGCTATATTCTACAATATTATTGGTCGCACGACCAAGGCACACACCTAGTAGACTGATAAGTTTGTTTGTAGGGGCATAAATTGCCCATGCATCAGAAGCAAGGTTCTGAGTACTATGGCTAGCGCCATCGTCGAAGCCAATGTGGGGTGACAAAGACTCCGACATCTAGAAACCAAGCACAACGCAAGATAAGCGGTCGAGGGCAGAGACCAAATAATGAAAAAGCACACAAAAAGTATGATACAATAAAATACAAGCATTCATGCACAGGTGATCTTAAGAATAGTACTTCTTTAAGTACAACCCATTTCTAGGTTCACTCAAAGGGATACCGTCGTAGTCCACTAATTTGTAAGCTCCTTTCTCCAAAACTCGTCTGACGATATAAGGACCTCGCCACATAGCTTCAAATTTTCCAGCTCCTAGCATATCCCGATCTTGTTCATAAAGGAGAACCAGATCGCCTTCGGAGAAAACGCGTGGCTTGACATGTTTGTTGTATTGGGTTTTGACACGTTTCTTCTGGGCTTCTATAACTAGGGTGGTGTCGCGACATGTTTCATCTAATTGCATGAGATACAACATATGTTCTTCTTCGGCATAAGTGTTTGGGAGAAGTTTGATGGCTAGTTTTAGGGAGGGTATCTCACATTCATTTGGCAATATGGATTGTAGACCATAGACTAACTGGAATGGTGTAAACCTGGTAGCAGACTTAACAGATGTCCGGTAAGCCCACAATGCTGAGAACAACATCGTGTGCCAACTCGTTTTGTGAATCCCTACCATTCGTCGAAGCATGGTAATGAGGATTTTGTTTATTGCTTCAACTTGGTCGTTGGCTTGTGGGTAATAGGGTGTTGAGTTGTCATGGAGAAGACCTAACTTTTCAGTGAGTTCAGACATCATGAAGTTTCTAAAGTGGCTATCGTGGTCAGTAATGATAGCTTGAGGAACACCAAACTGAGCAATGATGTGATTGAATATAAATAATGTTGCAGTCCTTCTGGTATTGTCGAATGTTGGCATCGCCTCGACCCATTTTGTGAAATAATCTATGGCTACAATAATTTATCCATGCCCCCCGACCGAGTGAGGGTGACATGTCGTGAAATCAATACCCCATTTCGCAAAAGGACCAACAAAGACCACAGGGTGTAGAGGAGAAGGGTGTGATCGTATTTTATTATTGTAGGTTTTGCAAGCGTGGCATTTTTGGATGGAAATTATACAATCGTTGAATAAAGAAGGAAAAAAATACCCTGCTCATAAGATCTTCTGGGTAGTAGCATACCCATACATGTGACCACTAGAGGCTCCAGAATGGCAGTCATTCATGGCTTTCTTGGCTTTGTCAAATGTGAGGCAGCGTTGAAAAATGGAGTCAATCCCACGACAATAAAGATTATCACCAAGGATAATATACCGACGGCTTGGTATCATATTCGACGGCGGTTAGTGCTAGACAAATTGGGTCGGAAGGTCTGGGTCTAGAGAGATATGATGATATCTCCGTACCAAAGGCCGTTGGAACTAATCAGGAAAAGGGGCTCATCAGGTAATGAATCTTCTGCTACATTTTCTGTCTCAAAGCAGGGAAGGTCGCATATCAACTCGACAAACACCAATGATTGCTTGGACTTAGCGCGTTCAAATTCTAAGTCAAACTCCTGGAGTATTACGATCCATTTGGAGTATTTTCCCCCTAGAATATGATGTGTAAGAATGTGTTGCATAGGGTTGCAGTTAGAAATCACCGTAGTTTTGCGTAAAAGGATATAGTGTCGGAAACGTTGAACAACTTTGACGGCTTCCAAGGCCAGTTTTTGAACATGTAAATACTTGGTTTTGGTAGTCGTGAGACTCCGACTCAATTAATAGATGACATGTTCGTCATGAGAATCATCCTCCTGGATGAGAACCATAGCGATGGTATAGTCCGAGGCTGCGAGGTAAAGGAAATAATCCCGACTGTAATCAGGTGGGAAGAGTAATGGGGTACGTGTTAAAGACAATTTTAGAGCGTCAAAAGCTTTGTCAGCAGTGGTATCCCATGCGAACTCATAACCTTTCTTAAGAAGTCACGTAAATCCAAGAGTTAGCTCAGCATAGTTCAGGATGAAACGACGGAGAAAGTTTTCCTTCCCTTGCAAACTTTGTAACTGGCGAAGTGAGGAAGGAGGAGGAAGATTGAGAATCGCCTCGACCTTCAAAGGATCTACCATGATCCCTTGACGTGAAACAATAAAGCCCAAAAGTCGGTCGGATTCTACGCAAAAAACACATTTGTGGGGATTCAAGCGTATGTGGTAAAACCGACATCGAAGGAAAATGGCATGAAGGTGTATTGGATGATCTACTCGGTGCATAGAATGAGCAGGTAAGTCATCTAGATATGGTTGCACAATGTGCTTTATATCGTGAAATGCGTAAGACATAGCACGTTGAAAAGTTGTGCCAACATTATTTAAACCGAATGGAAGTTTCTGGTAGGCGAAAGTGCCCCAAGGACAAATAAAAGCAGTCTTATGTTGGTTTGCGGGAATGATATATATTTGATTATATCCGGAGAAACCATCCATCAGAGAGAAGATTTCACTTCTGGCACAATCGTCGACGATCTGGTCAACGAAAGGGTAGGAAAGTTGTCTTTAGGACAAGCTTTGTTAATGTCCCTATAATCAAGGCACACGCAGATTGTGCCTTGTTTCTTGTCAATCAAAACAAGATTGGAAACCCAGTCAGTTAGAGCTATAGGGCCAATAAAGCCAGCTTTGAGAAGTTTCTCAACTTCAAGCTTGATAGCGGCTACTTTATGTGGGTGGACTGGATGAATTCGTTGTCGGACGGGTTTAGTGCCCAGGTATGTCTTAATCTCATATACCACAATGTTGGGCTCAATCCCCGACATTTCTTCATAACTCCATGCGAAGACGTCACGAAATTCTTGGAAAAGAGACTTGTAGGTGACAAATTCGTCATGGGAACACGAAGCTTCAATATGCACATTTTCGACAACTCCAAGTTTTATGGATATGTCGAGGGGGATGGTGGGTGAGATGTTACTTAAGTTCCCTTCATAGAACGTATCGTGTGTAGACTTGGGAAGGATATAAATGATGACAACGGTCGACGGGGTTGAGATCCATTCGTAACCCTCAATGGTGTGTCATTCCAGGAATAGGATGGAACGATGATGTCCATCATCCCAAGAGGTATCTTCCATGTACATGACAAACATAATCATCTCGTCCGTGGTAAAAATGACGTGGAAGGGATCCAGAGATAAATCACCAAGAGAGGCGGTAGAAGGGGTAGCCGATTGAATGTCTTGATAAGCGGATTTGATCGGGCTCAAAGGCATTTCATCGCCATAACGAAGATGATCGTCAGGGTTGGGTACCATCCACGGGTCGGAAGATGCAGGGGTTCCATGAATAGAGGTGGAGATCATGTTGATTGAGGTGATAAACGGATGTGTAACATCAGGTGGTGGAATGGGGAAAGTACCCATCAAAGAGGAATCTTTAAGAAGACCCACACCGACGTTTTCATATCCAGGGGGGGTTTGCAATAAAAGGTACATTTCTGGTACGTGCATCAGAGTGAAAGAAGTCCAATTGGTCGATGATAACTACTTTTCCTTGATGTGGGAAATGCACGACACTTAGTAACTTAGTAACCTCGGGTTGTCTTGGACAATCCTTAGTGTAGTGATCATCACCATAGATAAGACAAGGGTATCGGGGTTTGCGCTTATCCCTATCATCAACAGGTTGTGTCTTGGTTTTCTCAGTTTGCGGATTATTTTTATCCTCCTTGTTCTTAACCTTTCCTTTTTTGGATTTATTTTTTCCGGCAGGGGTAGACTGAACAAAGTTTACCTCAGAAGTCTTGTCGGTGGGAGGGGTAGGAGACAGAGCATTTTGAACATTAGAAGAAATGGATTTGGGATTGTTTCTAGAGGTTTGGATGGAATGCGGTTGGGCATGGAAAGTGCCAATCACACCGTCAGTTGCATGAGAAGCAGTAGGAGTAGTTGAAGTAACAGAAGTATAAGAACGAGGTGCGTCAGGGAGTAAGTCGTAAAGAGTACTCGTTTGTGAGTAAACGAGGTCTAGGTATTGGACTCGACTGATTGTTTGTTCTTCTGTGACAACTCCACCCATGGCGATGTCACGAGCGATGTCGTTCATGAATGATTTTTTGAACCACTCTACCAGCAAATGATCGGGAAGTTTGAGTTTGATGAGACGTTGTCTCCATCGCCACTCATGAATGTGATCATAAATATGAGTGCCTTTGGTTTGTTTGAAAGAACTCAAAATTTTGGTTCCTGTTTCATATTGGATTGGTAACTGGTAGTGGGTGAGGAAAGCCATAGCAAGGGTGTTGAAGGTGGTGAAGAAGCCTTGTGGTAGTTCTATATACCACTTCACGGCGGAACCTGTCAGGGTTCGCTGAAAAAGGAGTAAACGAATAGAGTCATCCATCAAGGAGTTGGATGAGCACCAGAGGTGAAAATTCATTACATGATTGTTCAGGTCCTCTCCTGGTTTACCATCGAATTTAGGGATGTCAGATAGTAGTTTGGTCGGTATGGTAGGCCATTAAGGAGAGTGACGGATCGAATCATTTAAAATTCTCAACAGATTCGGGAGGTCCATGGTGGCTAAGAAGGGTAACTGTCTATTCACATGTGGGTACTGGTGACTTTGGGGAGGGAGTCCCGTCGGTAAACCAATGGGACCATAGCAGTTTTCATATAATGCGAAGATCTGGGCAGATTCAGTTGTTGGTGTGGAGGCAAGTAATTCATAGGGTTGTACCCTTGAACAAGGATGTGGGGTTGAGAATTCGAGCCCCAAATAGGATTAGACATACCTGGATAGGGTTGGCCTATACTAAGGGGTATGTTGGAGCTAGCTTGAGGTTGTTGCCCCCCAGTCGAGTGAGGATTATGTTGAATAATATAATTCCAATACTGGGCCAAGGATGGAGGTATGTTTTTTTCCATGGGGTGGGGTTAATGGGGGTTTCCCTCTAATTGGGGGTTGCGTCCCAATTGGTATTTGTCCTGCAAAAGGGTTGGGTTTGGCCTCCTTGGTGAAATTGTCCACCAACAGGAATCTGGTAATTAGGTGTGAAAGATGGGATGGTGCCACTAGGGTCGGTGCCTCTGATAGAGGATCGAAAAGGTCCTCTAAAAGGGGTTCGAGGAAGTGTTGGAATAAAACTGGGAACGAGATGGTGCCCAGAAGAAGTGGAAACGCCAGGAGTCCTGGATGAGACTTGTGTAGGAGTGGGAATAGAAGCATTCAACGCATGATATCTAGGAGGAAGGGTTGGGGTGAATCTGGGCGAAAGCGGTGGGCCAATGGGGGCTTGTCTAGCCATTGTAATCCCAGTGTGAGGTATCGTAGTATCTGGGACCATTGTGTAATGGACCATTTGTAGAGGGATAGTCAAGATGTGGTTAGATGGCGAAGCATCTGTACCCAGAAAATAATAGGCATTAGTAAACGGTACTGTGTCTGGATCAAATGTTTTGGGCAGCTCAGGTGCGACAGTGATATTAATGCCTGCTCCTAAGCCAAAGAGATACCGTCTAAAAATGCCAGTAGTCTAAAAAGGATCTTGACCCTCAGGTCCTATGAAATGTCCGGTTGGTGATCCAGAAGACTGAACAACTATATCTCCATAAGAATTCACTCACACAATACGTCTCCCGAAGTCGGGAGGAAGTCGAAAGTCCTCTCTAGAATTGGTAATTCGGAACCCTTCTAAAGAGTTAGTTCTTTCCACTGGTGGAGTGGCAACGTCTTGGAATTCACTCTGTTGAGGAGAGCCCTCCGGTGAGTTGGTAGCCAAGGGTTGAGAACTTTCCAGATCTTCTGTGGGTAGACCTTGCATTCTACGTGAACGATGTGGAGGGTCAATTGTGATCGAGTTAGAATTTTACGAAAGAAATTCTATGGCCAACTTGGGTAAACAAACAGCATGCGCTAATAAAATCTAGGAAGCAAAACCAAACAAACAACACCTTCTAATTCTGAAGTCACTAGTTAGTGATGAAATCCAACGTTGCAATGACGAGACAAGAAGGGGTTGGGCCAGGGTGGAAAAGTTACGTTGACGACCTGCTTAACAGACTTACACCCTGGTGCAAGCTCCCACACAATCGTGGGTATACCCTCCAAGGAGCCCGAGTGAGTTTGGCCAACGTCGATTACAGGTACCGTGAAGACTTACCCCTTCACAGTCACCTTGTGTAAGACCCTAAGCAGATAGGCTACTAAGGTTACCACCAACAACAATAATGCCTGGGGGAATAGTCGACAGTCTGATCCACACACAAGGGTAGGGTATCTAGCCCGAGATCAACTTAAGAGGCTTCCACTCATCATTGTGGGTATACCTTCAAGTGACCCCCATAATATGTACAATCTCTACACCAATATCAACAAAGTAGGGTGAGTAACTTTATCAATCTCAATGCGACCTCAGGTTTTCCCTTGTGTGAGAAGGGCTTCCCATGACAAAATGTTGCAAATGGAATTTGACACTCCTTATCACAAGATACTATTGTGTGTTTTGTACTTTGGAGAGTGTGTCTCACTGCCTATTCCAAATCTCTAGCCTAGCTAATGTTGGTGTAAAAGAGTCCTAGAAAAAGTTGCTAGTTGAATTTTAAAATTGCACAATATTATTAAAGGTTGTTGTTACTCAAAAGGAGATGGAAATGAAACCGATGTTGTGTGAGACTTTGACCCAACAATGCATAAATAGGAATGAATGATACAAATTTTTGTTCGATGAATCCTATTTATAGGAGGGGAGAGGAGTTTTTCGGAACAATGTGAACTACGATGTATGATCTTCTCTGAAATGTAATATCAAACAACCATGAACAATGCAAATTCCCTATTCATTCTCTTTCAATACTTGAACGCCAATATTTTTGAATACAAGGGTTCTTTAAAAAATAAAATGTCTTTAATTTTTTATTAGAAACCAAGCAACAGGGATGGAACTAAGAAAAAGTAAGCAACCAACGAAAAAGAAATACACAACAAACACCCAAACCGATCTTTCAATGAAGATAAAAACAACAAACTGACAAGACCAGTCTCTTCAAATGCACATGGGTAACAATTCTCCAAGTAATAAGCAATTGAAAAGGACAATTAATCTCAACTTTTAATCCAACCAAAGGCTCCCGACCAAACAAGCACTTGGATTTCAAAATCGGAGATTATACCCTTGTTAAGAAAAGGTCAAGAGGTAAAAATTGAGAAAAAATGATCAAGAAGAGATTTCGATTTCTGAAAACTAATCATTCGCAAGATTTGAAGTTGAGAAACATTCAATCACTGGCCAGATAAGTTCTTCCTAGACACACAAACAAATCTTGGCATCTGAGGACACAAAAGACTTAATCCAAAAATTTTACAAGTGAGTTCACAGGCTGGCAGTGGAGTACAGTGTGAGAATTAAGGATTCTCGCAGGCTGGAAGTGGAGTACAGTGCGAGAATTAAGGACTCTTGCAGGCTAGACATAGGCAGGTTGCGATAAGTTCGCATTGAACTAAACACTAGGGTGCAAACTCTAGTGATTCTCGCAGGCTACAGAAAGGTGCAGTGCGAGAAGGTCTGTAATCAAGCAAATTTTGGAAAAAAGACAAAAATTCTGAGGAAACTTCTAGTTCTAGGGAGTCTGTAAGGGTCTCCTCAAGACTCAGAGATTGATTGGGAATGAAAAATGGTAGGTTAAGAGAAAATGGCCAAGAAAAAACCACTAAAATGGGTTGTATCCCCAATGAAGTCGCCAATTTTTTTATCAGATAAATCGGTAGGTGCGGACACTAACAAATCTCCCTAGATCCACCTAGATCTATAACAAAACAAGACAGGACATGATTCTTTCCCTAAGTTGTAATCATTGAATCTACTACTAAGAAGGAATGAGTGACATACCTTTATATCGCTTCCTTAGGTCTCTGTTGTTCCCACTTCACTCCAATGCTCTTATGAAATCAGGTCCAAGACAACATAAACCAACCAAAGTAAAGATAGAAAAATATATTCAATGTCAACCTATGCATATGATCAAGGATTTATGAAATAAAATAAGACTGATTTTATGGGAAAGGGACATGTCGTTGTGTTATATTAAATGAAAGTAGAAAATACAACATGATTGCCTTGATGTCACAAGCTTCTTTTCAGTGACCCTTGGTTCCAACACACACACTTTCTCTGCACTTGCATGAAGAAGATCCAATACAATTTGATAGACCAAATAGAGTCTTCAAGCTTCTATCCAAACAGAGTTCTTCACACAATTATTTCACCAATTCTTCATTCAATCTTGCTTAACCTTTTCCATGAGAAACCTTTCAATATATAGGAGAAGGAGAGATCGTTACATGGATGAGGATGATCCCACTAAATCTGAGAATTGAGTAGGATGCCAACCATGTGAATGCCAACTCATTTTCTAGAATATCCCCTTCTAGAACCTTCATGACCTCTTCTCCTTTTCAAAATTAAAAACAGGTTCGCACCCTATCTATAAAGCAGACTGCGAACAGTTTGCACCCCAATTGTGGGTTGTCTGCGAGAATGGAGGATTTTCGCACCCTATAATATAGGCAGCTTGCGAACTCATCTTAAAAATGTGTTTTTGGAAGAAGACAACAGTCACTTTTCTCAGGAAAAAAGTCCTTGTGGGAGCCTAAGTACATCACTAGTAGATACATCACCAGAGTGACCAAAATCATGTGTAACACTTTGCAAAAACTAAGTTTTGATGTAGTTTCTTTGTTCCTCCTGAGCTCTCATAATTCCCTAAATATTTGCCTTGTGGCTCAAAATATCTCTTTCCAGACTCTTAATTGTGTTCACCATATCAATACTTTCTACTCTGCCTTCTTTGTTCCCATTGGATTAAATCTCAACATTCCCTAAGATGACATTCATCCTCCTAGATTTATCCTCCTCATTATCATTTAATTCATTGATCTTCATACTAAATTGCATGCCAGTAACTTTAATTCTACACAATGTATAACCAACAAAATCATTTGTTAGATCAGGCATAAACAAATCTAGGAATTCGCCCATAATTTCTAACCCTTGAAGGCCGGTAAATTCCTTATGTTTACTTATTAATGAAATACGCTACCCAGATCTAAAATCTAAGTGAAATTATTGATTATACTCTTCCTTATCTTTCCATTGGCTATTCATTTGCTCAATTCTGAGCTCTGAGCAGGAAGTTATGGCTGCCTAAAGTTACAACTCTTTCTCCATATCTAGAAAAAAAATTCCAATATTTGTCATGCTCTTAATAACATGGCACCTTGTTGACATGGCATGACACGTGTCAGCTATAGAGTTGTTGTATTAAAAAAATTTAATTTCCTGAAAACACTAAATTTTCAAACCAGGGTAAGTGAACTTAGAGCTGCTACACTATATGTGCTGGTAAGATTCTAACTTCTACCTAAAGGTTATTCTGAGAAGAAAACATAAACTTGCTCTTATAAATTAAATCCTAATGATTATCTTAAAACCGATCATATCTTGTCTAATTATTCAATGGAAACAATTCTAAATTAATCAAATGTATTTCT
>SNQJ01S0297992.1:0-10471 GCA_010110895.2 Picea sitchensis
TTATAAAGAGTATATCATGTGTAAATTAGCATTCATTCATTTGGTTAATGAGAATTCTTCCATTCTTTCTCTCCTACTTCTCTTTTCTTCTATTTTCTCCGCAACTGTGTATGTCAATTCCCAGCTAGATCTATTTTGTGCAAGTTCAACACATTTACAGACACCACCAACGAGGAATCCATGTGAACCTATAAAAACAAGAAACCATGCACAATAGAATCTCTTAGGAGTTCGATCATGGTGCCATATTGGGCCATGTTATTCATTGTTGGCCTGAGACAATCACCTCAAGACACAACCACTTGGCCCTTGGGTGAATAAATCACCCATGCGGTGGAAGCGAGTTTCTGAGTGTGATGTATTGCACCATCCATGAACCCAAAATGTACTGAAGATTCTATAGACATCCACTAATCAAGCAGAAACACAATAAGAAACCAAAAGAAAAACCAAAAAAATATTATTTATGAACAATAAATACTAGGGGAAAATGTTTGAGCAACAAAGCTCAAGTGTATAACCTATTCAGGTAGAGCCCATTTTTGGCCTCCAGAAGCTCATTACCCTTGTAATTAGATAACTCATAAGTTCCCTTCTGGAGGGAACGCCTCACTATGTAAGGACCATGCCACATCAGATTGAACTTGTCTGCCCTTAAAGAATCCTTATCCTTATCGTAAACCAAAACAATATCACCCTTAGAAAAGACCCTCGGGCAGAAATACTTGTCATATTGAGACTTGACACACTTCTTATGGGTCTCTTTCACTATAGCAGCATCATGACGCTTCTCATCTAACTTCTCTAGCTAAATAATATGGGCTTCCAACTTTTTCATGTCAGGTAGAAGTTCAATGGCGATCTTTAACAAAGGGATTTCACATTCAATAGGAATGATTGCTTCCACCTTGTGAATGAGCTGGAAAGGTAAAAAACCAGTGGTAGTCTTGACCAAGGTTTGGTACACCCATAATTTCGGATAAAGAATCAAGTGCCAATTAGATTTTCTCTTACTGACAGTGAATTAGAGTATGGTCTTGAGAGACTTTTTTACGGCCTCTACCTTACCATTCGCTTGAGGATAGTAAGGGGACGAATGTTCCTTCCTTAATCCCAATTTAGATACTAACGCAATCATCATTCGGTTATGAAATTGACTTCCATGGTTCGTGATAATCTCTCTCGGAACTCTGAACCTGGAGATAACCTGATTGAATAGAAATAAGGTTGTTGTCTCACCATCGTTCATGAAAGTAGGCACGACCTCCACCCACTTCGTAAAGTAGTTGACGTCCATGATGATATAATGATGCCCCCTAGTTGAAGGAGGGTGGCATGCGGTGAAATCGATTCCCCACTTTGTCAACAGACCAATGGTGATGAAGGGAAACAATGAATAAAAATGCATGCACATTTTCAGAGAAAAAATCTAGCAAGGATGAAACCTTTTAACTACCTCAACACAATCTTTAAATATTGTCAGCCAAAAGTACCCATCATGCAAGATTTTTTGGGTTGTAGCCAACCCAGATAGATGACCATTGCATGCTCTACTGTGGTAGTCATTGAGCATAGACTTCACTTCCTCATGGGTCAAACAACGATGACGAATTGAATCCACCCTTCGGCGATACAAAGTGTCACCAACAATGAGGTAATTCTTCGCGTGATGGCCATCATCTCATGAGTAATGCGAAGAAAAATTTAGAGTCTGGAGATATACAAGGTTGTCTCCATACCAAGGATCATTGGAAGTGATACGGAATAGATGCTCATCCGAAAAGGAGTCCGTGATTACAGTTTCCTCATCCTCCCAGGGAAATTCCGACATCAACTCGGAAAAAACCAAAAACTTTTTGGACTTAACCAAAATGAAATCCAAGTCAAATTATTGTAGAATGAAAATCCACTTATTAAATTTTCCCCCAATTATACATTGTGTTAGGATGTACTAAAATGGATTTACATCAATGACTACAGTCATTTTCCTAAGTAAAATATAATTTCGTAATATGTGGACAACGTGAACATATGCTAAGGATAGCTTATTGACATGTGAATAATTGGGTTCAAGCCCAATTAGACCATGACTAAGATAATAGATTACATACTCATGCGAGCTATCATCTTCCTGAACCAAAACCATACCAATGGTGGATTCTACTACCGCGATATACAACAAGAAATCCCTGCTATAGTCTGGAGGATTTAGCAGAGGGGAAGACATAAGAGTGTTCTTAATCCCATCGAAAGATCATTGCATGAACTTTTCCCAAACAAAGGGAACCCCTTTCTTCAAAAAGTACATGAAAACCTTGGTGATGTCAGCATAGTTTTCTATGAATCAACGAAGGAAATTTTCATTTTCTTGAAGACTCTGTAACAGACGAATATTGTGTGGCGGAGGTAACTAAACTATTTCCTCCACTTTTAATAGATCAACCATGATCCCTTTGTTGGAAACAATAAAACCCAACATATGCCTTGAAATGACACAGAAGATGCTTTTGTTCAGGTTTAACCAAATATGATAGTAATGACAGCTTTCGACAATGATCCTAAGATGCATTGGATGATTTACACTCTTGTGAGAGTGAGCAAAGAGGTCATCCAGATATGCTTCAACAATGTGCTTCAAATCATGGAAAGTGAAATACATGGCATGTTGGAATGTAGCTCCAACATTTTTTAGACCAAAAGGCATCTTTTGACGTGAAATTCCCCGAAGGACATATGAAATTCGTCTTATGTTGATCCTCGGGCCGGATCTGAATTTGGTTGTATCCAAAAAAATTATCCATGAAGGAAACGATTTCACTTCCCATGCACTCATAGAAAATGTGTTCAATGAACAATGTGGGGAAGTTGTCTTTCAACATGCTTTATTCATATTTCAGAAATCCATACAAACACATATGGTTCCTTGATTTTTATCCACCGAAATAGGGTTTGACACTCATTTCGTAAGAGGAACCAGATAGATAAAACATAGTGTGAGAAGATTTTCCACTTCATCCTTTATAGATGTTGCCTTCCTAGGATTTATTGGTCGTAATGTTTGTCAAACATGCTTAGTGTTTTCATAATTATGAATCTTGTGTTCGACAATGTGGGGGTCAATGCCTGACATTTCTTCATAGAACTAGGAAAAACATTGTGGAACTCTTTAAATGAAGAGGTGTACGTATGTATTTATTTTGGAGAATAATCTACACCGATAAAAACATTTTCAATGATGTCAAGGGTCTTAGAGATGTTGATCAGAATGGTTTTTAATATATTAGCCATGTTCCCTTCAACATAAACATCATGCTTTGCTAATGGGTTCACAAACTAATCGACACCTCTGTTCACAGCTGATCAAAACTCTCTGGCTTCGACTCAACCGAGATGCGGAAGGAAATATGATCGATGATGCATATCCTCCCATGGTATTTCTAGCCTGTCATTTCCTATATAATGGCTTTTTCAGAAGGAAATATGGTGTTAAGGAAATTGAGAGAAGTTGAAGAATTCTTATCCCAAATAGGATTTGGAAACTTATCATATTCTTCCATCCAAGAATAATTTGGATCAAAGCCTGCAGTATCTTGTTGGATAGCTTGATAAGTAATCTCTACTACAGATAGTGGCATAGTCATCCTGGCATGTGCAAGACCTTCAATCAATTCACACGGTAAGGGTAAAACCCACAAATCTTCAAAATGTGAAGTTCTAAACAAACCTACCCACGTAATGGGAATCATGGGATTCGACTTTTGATAGCCAACTAGGGTAGCGTGAATATATGAAAATGATGCTATGAAATTGAAAGTTCCCATAAGAGAAGGATACATTATAACACCAATGCTCTCAGTTGTCATCTGATATTTTTTGATCAATGGGGTCGTAGATCCCATATTTTCCATGAAGTCAGAGTGGTTGAATGACATATGGTCTATCGTTACTATCTTCCATTTGTGGGGGAAGCACAAAAATTACTAAACCAATGAGACGACATTCATCATCGCATAGGTCCAACTCCTTCCTAACAAAAGGTTATAGTCAAGCGGAGCATCGACTACTTCAACTTCCACGGAAATGGACTTCCCTCTTAACTGGACTGGAAAAGAGGAAATAATATTGTGGGGTCTAAACAATTGTTCATCAAATGTGGTTAACAATGTAGGGGAGGTTGTCAATGCAGGAAAGTCGATTTCTTTCTGGCAAGACAATGACATAACGTTAGTCCAAGTGCCTTCATGATCAATAGTTCTTCCAATGATGTGTTTCTTGTACACAACATTGATCTGGAATGCTACATGGGAAGGAAGATGGGGCTTCACCTCAATAGTGTCGAACTTCATAACAAGTTGACTCGAAGATTTAGTAGCCTCAATCACAGACAACAATGCAGCTTGTTGCATAGGGAAACTTTGTAGCTCCTCTAAGGAAGACATCACACAAGGCAACTGAGCCAAGTCCTCAACAATCAAATAGTTGGGTGTGACTATAACATTGGGGTTGTGCAACGCATGCTTATACACACCTTTAGGTATACGTGGCATTTTTTTCCTTCTTAGGCTTCTCTATATGCAGAGAATTTTGAGGATCTGGAGTTTCTTTTCCTTTAGACGTTGACTATGGATTACCATAATCACTAGTTTTGGTCGAAAAATCAATTTCCTCCTCCTTCTTATGGTTCACCATGTTGATGAACGACATTGATCCATCCAACAAGAGTGAATTTTGGGTGTTCTCTTGTGGATTTCCACTAGAAGAGACAGCCTGCATATTCTCTCCATGTGGAAATGGATTCTTTAGCACAACAGTTTGTTGGTGTTTCTCTAGCAAGCATTGGGCCTCTTCCAAGTTTGGGAATTGATGAGTCAAGTGATATTCGCTGCAAATATTGAAAGGGAATTTCACCTTCCTTTTATCCTTTTTGGCCCCTCCAGTATTCGCATCATATTTTGGATTTAATTATCATTTCCACCACCTTTCTTATCCTTTCCTTTATTAGTCTTTCCTCTAGGTTGTTGGGTACCCTTCGGGATCGTCGATTGTACAGTGTGAACATCCAACAAATAGATAGTGGAAATGGTCGAATTCGTGGCTTGACCAGCTATAGATGGATGAATGTTCACAACTAGATATGTTGTATTTATTTTTACGGACCCCACAATTCCATTGGCATGAGGTCCAGATTTTGTTTTCGAAAGATCAAAATTGGGTCACAGTGCATCCAGTATAATCTCATAAAGGATCCTAGATTGAGAGTAGATAAGATTCAACTGTTGGGCCCTAAACATATTCTCTTCCTCTAATAAAACTCATGACATAGATACATCTTTAGACATGTAAGGAAATAGGGACTTAAGGAACCATAACAACAAGAACTCAAGAGGGACTTTGGCATTGATCATCCTCTTTCGCCTCTACCACTCTTGGATGTGATATGAATTTTGAAATGTGAGTGGCGTTGTCATGTTTTAACGTGGATAGGAGGTCGGTGTTTGCATCATACTGGACAAGAAGATGGAAGTGGTTGAAGAAAAACAAATCCAGATCGTGAAATGTGTGAAATTCTCCACCATCAATTTCGATGTACCATTTTGCGGTGACTCCTATAAGAGTGCATTAGAAGAGACAAAGATAGATGGAATCATTGTTTAAAGAATTTGATGAACACCATATATGAAATGTCGTCACATGGTCTCCTGAATCCTCTCCAGGCTCACCTTCGAATTTTTGGATGTTCGAAGGAAGTTTAGTGGGGACTGGGGGCTATTTCGAATCATGGAAAAATGGATTGTTCATAATATTTGATAAGTATGGAAAGTTTAATGTCACCAAAAAATGTAACCTTGGCAAGGGCCCGAAATTCCAACTAGCCAAGTTGGAGTTCCCAAGTTGAGTGTCTGCTGGAAAAGAATGGCCTGGGTTGGTATTGGCACCAAGATTCCAAGAAGAGCTTGCCTATGAACCAGGGTTTAGTGTAAAACATTGAGGACCCTAGTTATATGAAGGAAATCCTCCACCCATCTGGTTCCCATAAAACAAAGCATTGTTTCCTCCTACTGATATCCCTTGCAATAGAAATTTCCCTTGCATGGGATAGTTTTAACCAAGAAATGGGTTTCTCCCTGATGACATCACTTGTGAAGAATAATATCCTAACATAGGATTCCATTGGGGCTTGGAAGTGGTTTCCCTCTACCAACATTCTAGAAGAGGGAAAGGGATTACTCTTGAACCCACCAAACAATGTGAACGGGTTAGATGAATACAACATGATGATGGAATGGAATTTGCCACCAATAGGACCACCCCATCCTACAAAAGGATCGGGGCCATAAGAAAAAATAGAATCACCCCCAAGAAATGGGGATGATGGAGGGATGTGCTCTCCGACCCAAGGAAAATCTTGGAGGGGACTTGAAGAACTCCCTACACCAACATTACTACTTTGGGGAAATGGTTGAGAACCAACCAACACATTCTAGATGTCAATTGATGACATCCCAAATGAGAAAGTGTTAGATATAAATGGCGATGAAGAGGTTTCACTCAAAGGTTAAGTGGACCCAACTATCAACAACGAGGAGTTGTTGATCGATGTGACTATCGTGGATTGGACCATGCTATTCGTTTGGTTTGATATGAAAGGAGGTAGGATTCCTCTTGACACAATTGTCAATGTGGGGGTTGTAGGGGCGCCGACCCAAATGATTCTAAAGTGTCATCCATGATATCCCACCGAAGAGGGTGACTGCCAGTGAAGTCCGACCTGGGAGCCAAAATTTGTGAAACAACCGGATTGTGAGGTCCAGTTAACTAAGAATTGTACGGATGAATGAAACCTTTATATTTGAGATCCAATATGCAAGTATTCTCCAACGTATAAGCATTAGTTTCTATGGGCTCAATCTCTATTATTTCAATGGGGGCATATGGTACAAAAGCATTGGTCTAATCAATTTGACACCTCAAAGGAGATGGTAGAGAATTCACTTCGACAAGTGCAAGACCCTAAATTCTCCTAGACCGACGAGGTAGTTGATCAACCACTTTAAGTTACATTCTCAAGGTGACCACCAACACACTTACCTAAAGCCATATACAATCGCAGACCGCACTACTATAAAATTCGTAAAGGAAATAACAATAGAAAACAACTTCACCAATACTCTGACACATGTGTATTAGGTCATGAGACAATAGTAGTAACGAAGTCAAGTAGGGACCTTTCGGATGCAGGAATGAGTTGATTAAGTCTCATGAACCAACGAATGAAGGAATGAGAATCATTTACCCCAACCTCCACTAACCATCCCTTACCGGTCCAAGTACCCACACTTTGTGAGGCAACCTCAAGGGGTACTGAAAAGTGTGATACAATGTCTACCCTAGATACCATAGGAAACCCACTACAGTCACCTCTAAGAATCCTAGGAACAACAACTAAGGATACCAACTTGTAGTCAACGCATATTGGGTACAATTGATATTCATGATCAAACATATTGGTAGTGTAACAAATCTCGAAGCCTCAAAAGTGTCGCCTCACGGAGGTAAAGGCACTAATGAAACCCCCAAAATACGATCTCTCCACTACGTTTAGTCAAGCTTTGGAGGGGTTATATCCTCTACTCTCCTCCACGTGACCTCATGTTTAACTCATATGTTAGAGGGGGCTCCTAGCTATACTTATACAAAAATTGGATTTTGCACTCCCTATCTCAGACTCCTAAGTTTTTTTTTGGCCTTAGAGTATTAACTCTCCAACCTAAGCCAAGGCCCTAGCCTAAACTAGTATTTTTACCCTAGAAAATGAAATGACTAGTTAATTTTAATTAGACATTCATTTTACATAGGTTGTTATTTACTCATAGGGTTAACACATGAAATTAAATGGTGTTTTAAATACTCGATAGAGAAACACTTAATAACATAAAATGCAAAATGTTGTTCTTCATTGAAAATATGAGTGTAAAATGCTTCAGAATTGAAAAAAAAAAAAACTCTTTCTTTTTGTAATATGAAAGAAATGCAATTTTTATTTCAGATGAAATGCATTACTGATGCAAGTTTATTTTGAAATGCAATACAACTGAAAATTTGTGGTATTATTTTCTTCAAAACTATGAAAACGAAAAAAAAATAAAAAAAAATCAAGGATGCAAAATGCAGTTTGAAAACTAACAAGCACTATAAGGAAAGAAAGCACACTACAAAAGTTTTATTTTCAATGAAACAATGGCAAGGACTGAAAAATAATACTAATGCATACTTCCTATTAAAAAAAAAAAAAAAAATCTTGTTTAGGAGGTCAAAGAAATAGGAAATATTTGAAAAGACAATTTTTTTCCTTAAAACCAACAAGAAACAACAAAAAATAAGGTCAAAAAGAAACCATACCTATAAAAGTTTGCCAAGAACAATGATGAAGGATCTTCTAGACAAAAAGATCTTGGAAAGTAATTTCTCAAACTACCCTCAAAACTTCAAAATGATCCAAAAAAGGAAATTCACAAAAAAACTTTTGTTTTCTTTATAAAATTTGAACCAAACTACTACAGAACTCAACGAGCAACATAAACAAAAGCTTAAAGTCCCAGGAGAGACCCCAGACACTTGGCCAAACACCTTCAAACAAGAAAATATTTAGAAAAAATCCTTCCTAAGAAGATGTACATGCATGTGCACAAGGCATCCCACGTATACACGACTGTCGAAACCAGTGGGTGTGTATATGTACATGACTATGGTAACTACAGAGCATGTATATACCCCATAAATCTCAAAAAGAGAAGACAAGAGGAAACATAAATGGTTCAAATGAAAAACGAAAGACTCAAATGATTATAAATTACTAATATAAGTATCAAGTAGCAGTCCAATAAAAAGAAAATCAAATAAACCAAGCAAACAAAAAAACAAAGCCCAAACAGACCCACTAGGGAAAGATCCCCAGTATGGTTGTCAGTTATGCTTTAGAGTAAAAATCCCCTACAGTATTGGGCTTACTGCAACGTACCAATGAGTGTCTAAGAATAAAATTCCATAAAGAATACTTAAAAAGGATATTATAACCGAATTCAAAGAAAATAACTAATTATTGAAAAAGGGATAAGAGTTAACTCACTAGGAATCCTATGTTTGATTTTCATTCCCGATTGTCGAAGTTTCTTCATGATTTTCCTATAGTTCCTCTACAATCTACATGAATCTCAAACATACAAACCTATGCATAGAGGTAGTTATACTAATAAATACCCATTAGTTCAATGAAAATAATGGAATAACCAAAGAAATAAGTATTGTATGAAGCATGTATGAAAGAATTGTGAATTTAAACAATACCAATATAAAACACTTCGAAGGAATGAGTTTCTATAATATTTATGAGCAATAGTTAGGTAGTTATATATTCTACCTATTCGATGTGGAGTTTCCCTGTCGAAAAATATACCATATTCCTCCACCCGGCTCCTCCTATAAAGGTTGGATTTGACTCTAAATTCATCACGGACCTAAAGAGATTATATGGGAGACTCTTGGTCAGATAGGTTGGTTATCAAAAGGAAGTTGGAAACAAGGGTTTCCAGATCAAAAAACCAGTAGCAACAAGGATATGTATGGGGTTACATACTTGGTGGGAATATCCAAATAGGTGTTTGCTTTAGGTGTGAAAAGAATCATTACCTGTCTCCTTGAGGCACATGTTCCTTTTATGCGATCTCTAGTTGGTTAGAGACGGTTGAGTATGAGTAAAAGGTGTTAGAAAAATAACCCAACCTATAACTCAACAATTAATTAGGAATAATTACATTTTTTCTTCATTAATTATAATGTATGCAATTGTCCCTTGAGTAGCCCATGTATACATAGGTTGCATAATTGTGAGGGCACGTACACCCTCCAAAAAAATGTTTTTTTAGAAGAACTCAAAGAGGTACGGGGAAGATTTTTATGTAAATAGCATAGGAATAGGCCAAAAACATAATCAATGCTTCAAAGGTGGCAATTGACACTATAACACAAATATGCTAAGGAACAAACTACATGATAGAGTTGTTTTCAATTTCTGGCCTAGACCAACAATTGGGTTTTGGGCATAAATTTTTTGTTTCATGATGGGTTGACTTGAGTCCAATTGGATAAGAAATTATATTAATGTATGTATCTCCAATAGAAACATGTGTTGAATACAATAATAATTTATGGGTCAAATATACCAATGAACAGCCGAGAAAACAGAGTTTTAGGAGTGTGGATTTAGGATATGAAGTTAGTATTTAGAGCATAACATTCTCGTACAATATCGAAATTGAGTGATTCAAATTGAGTTGTAAATAGATTCATAGGATAATACACCTTGAAACATGTTTGAAATATCTATTCATTTAGACATCCAAAAAGTGGTTTTCCTAACTATGTTCCCAAGTTGCCTACTCTACATCCAGTCAATGTTTTGGTCATATATTTT
>SNQJ01S0297994.1:0-10471 GCA_010110895.2 Picea sitchensis
TCCTGACGATAGAAAATAGCTTTCCTATCATACAAATAAGGACTTCCCAACACAATACCACATGTATCCAATGGAATCACATCAAACTCTACTTCATCAACAAAATTGGTAGTTATAGCAAACCTAAGCTTACATTTCCTGGTTACTTGTAACTTGGCATTATCACATATCCAACCAAAAGGGTATGGCTTAGGATGTGGATTGGTTTCCAACTTAAGTTTCTTAACAGTCTCTTCAGAAATAAGATTTGCTTGTGATCCCGAATCAAGTAACGTGTCTATCTTAGTATGTTTTGAAACAACCCTTATATGAAAAAGTTCAATTCTCATTTTATCTTGTTGAGTTACATCAACATTATCATTACTTGAAGAGATATTACTTGCAACATAATTATTACCTTGGTAACCCATGGCTGTGATCTTCGTCTCATCACCAGAATCTGAACCCAAGTCTTGTAAAACAGTCGCAACAGTCTTTGAATTCCCTTTGCCGTTGTTGCCAAACTTTTTGGGTCTTCTTTCAGGATGAAGCTTCCAACAGTGGTCTTCATCATGGCCATCCTTTGAACAATGTTTACATGTGAACTTTTCAACCTCCTTCTTCACAGCAACATTCTTCCTGCCATTGCCTTTGAATTTCTTCTTCCCTTTGTCTCCCTGGCTGTATGTCTTCTTGAAACCCTCATGAGTGTCGTTCCTTCCCCTTGCTTCCAAATGAGTAGCATGTACACAAACCTCATCTAGATTCGAAGGATTAAACATAAGTATAGTATGCCTCAAATAACTATGCAAAGCACCAATATATTTGAGCAATGTTTTCTGCGAAGACAAATCAACTCCCAAAACCAAAGCTCTTCTCCTAAATTCCTGAGTAAAACTTTGTACATTCTATCCTTTTGCTTGTCTAAAATTCTTCCATTCCATGGTTGCCTTTTGTTTATACGCCAATGATAAAATTGTTTTTTAATTGCTATAATGAAATCATTCCAAGAAAGCAAAATTTTTCCATGTTTTTTTATTTCTTCCTGTGTCTTAGATTCCCACCAAATAAGTGTTGAACCATCTAATCTTAATGAAGAAAGTTGTATTTTGGTTTCATCATCTTGAATCTTTTGTATTCTAGAATATACTTCAATTTGACGTATCCAGTTATCTAACTTTTCAGCGTTAACTTCTCCATTATAAATTGGCAACTCAAATTTTATATCAAGCTTTAATGAAGGAATTTGCGAAGGGATTTTACCATGCCCATTAGGAAGATGTTTCCGGCTTAGTAGAAGAAGAAGAAGAAGATGGTGATGATGGAGGAGGGAGAGGGTGGTGGAAGAACCATTCCCTCCATTTCGCTGAGTTTTGTCACCACTGCCTCCCATATGCATTGAAGGTTGGAGCCTTCACCTAGCGACGGTATTTTCCGTTCCATCAAGATCTTCATCATATCTCTCAACTCCATGGCCGGCTGTGCAGGATCTTCTTCAGTAGGAACACGTTCATGACTTTCTTGATGAGCCATGTAGTGAATGTCTCTGAAACTTGTGGTGATATAAGCTTCCTCTTTGAAGGATAAGAACTTGGCTCCACAAGTTGACCTTCTCTCTTGTGAGTTTCAACCACATTATGAGCATCGAGAAACAAACTTGAAAACAATCAGATCTTCAAAACCGATTGCTCATTAACTTGATCTAAAATTAAAGACTTGAAAAACTTGAGAAATTTATTGCAAGTGAAATGTTATGTGTTTGAAGAAAATGGATCAGTTTGCAACACATAGAATTAAAGGATTACTTATGCAAATTACACATAGACATCAGCATAATGATTGAACACAAGCACATAAACACAACAATTTGATAAAGGAGTTCACCCCTCTTATGGGCTACATCTCACGGTCTGACTTCCGATAGTTTATTATTATTAGTACTCCAAAGGGAGTGCTCAAAACATGTCTTACCATGCTCAAAGCGATGGTATTCTCAATGAGCACCGTCCCAAAACCCACAATGCGGGCTCTTTTGGCACCTTAATTGGTCGAAAAATGAGAAAGATGTGCCTCCTTGAAGCTTCCTTCTTCAGCTTGTTGTCTCTAGTTCTACAAAATGCACCCTCCTACATTGAACCTGACTCACACGCAATAAATAGCGATAAAACCCAGCACACATGCACAACCAAATAACCGTGCAAACTATAGAACGGTTAGGACGTCTCCAGCCCCCAACCGCCTAGCACTTGGGCATATGGCGCATAAAACCGTATGCTTGGCTAAAGGGTGGTTAATTCGTTTTAAAACTACCCACACCCCTTTCCACAGAGCCAAAGGCCATGTGGTGCATACATAAACCATGGGGCTTCAAGTTTCATTCCGTGCATACACAATTAGTGGGCCTATGGACACAAATCAGCATCTGATAGTTGACTATGGGACCAAGCCCAGTTCATTATACCATAGGTCATATGGTATTACCCAGCGACCACTTGGTAGGGGCTTAGCCCTAGCGGGCCAACAATATACAATGAAATGACTTTATAAATTTTGCAAATGGTTATAGGTTAAGTCTCATGGCGTGGGTGCATTGGTCGGACGGTTATACAAAAGCGTTACATGGAAGCGAGATGCAGGGATTCAACCCATGGACTCCATTACATTTTAAATATGAAACCAATAACCAAATAATGAGCGACATGTGGCACCCTCGGGTTGGACCACGTGTCCTCACACCATTCGACTCTGAGGACCTGCGTGTCACTCGGATTAGATGATGTAACCAACAAAAAGAGCACCTTGCGTCACCACTATGGCGTCGATGCAATGCCGGTCTATGCAATCGAGAATGTCTGGGAATGTCGCAGGGACTGTATAGTCAGCATCAAAAAAAAATTGCATGTTTGTAATGAGAGAGCGGTCGATATCGCTTCTCCATACAATCCATTTGACGAAAATAAAATATCTTTACTTGGAATCGAAGACAAGAATGACGCCAATCTGCTGTTTTAAATTAGCATTAGAACCCCAAAATTTAAACAAAATTTGATCCCCACACGATCATGGTGGTGAATAACGCTCTAGGGGTGCCCTCTGGAAACATGGAAACAAGGTTCTAGGAATCCTACTTGGGAAGGCATTGTAATGAGAGGGGTGGCTGGGGTCTGCCTTCGCTCTGATTCCCACGTGTTTCATCTTGAACTTGTGTATGCAGGAATTGCCCACTCTATCAATCTATCAACCACTGTGCGAGGACTAGGGCATGGTCCATTGATAGCTAACATATCGTTGATAACTTGCATGAAGGCTACCTCTGGATCCATGGGGGATTACCACTACCCTCTGGTCACTTACATTTGTTTCCTAGCATCCTTTCTTCCTCGCACTCAGCCTCACTTTTCTGCCCTTCTCTCTGCTTCTTATTGTGCCTCTTCCTCTTCCTCTAATCTAGGAGGAAAGGGGGAAAGTCAGGCCTAAGCCTTCTTTCCTTACGCCTATTGTAAGTAACATATTCATCACCTACATGTTCGCAACCCTCTAGGTCTTCTGTTGCACTCACTGTCTTTAATCCTGGGGTTGGCATGACAAGCTCTAATACTTGTAATGTTCCTGACTTTTCTAGTCTATGAAATTTTGTTAATGTGTATGAAGGATCTATTGTTCTGACATATAAATGATCATACAAATAATAGAAATGTGACAAAGTTGAAGTTGGTAATTATCGATATCTCACATGGATTACATGTTTGAATCGGCTGAATAAAAAAAATAACAAAACTTGGCTAGATTAGAAGACAAAAGGATCTTAGCGAATACAAATAAGAAACTAAAGATAATGCAGGAATATGTGAGTGTTGAGGGATCAATGGAATTGTCTTTGGGAATATGGCATCTCGGCCGATGGCTAGCACAAAAGTCAGGAAAGTTCTCCTTGGGAGATATACTTCTCAAATGGCACTGGAAACTATCTAGGAAGTAATTAACTTCCTGTTCACCATTATTGAAATATCTATCGGACCCCCTCTGTGATAGTCACGGACTGAATGGATACCCCTAGAGGAAGGCACCCTCTTCTTACGAAAAATGTCCTAATTGTGATTCCATCGCTGGAATCCCGGATGATATGTGTCAAATGATAAATTGAGTCCTCTTGGGAAATGGAATTGGGAAGGTTTCACGAATATGGCACGATTCTCATAGAACACTGAATGTATCCGCCAAAAGTGCTTCACTTCCAAGTCTAGAAAATGTGCTGATTGAATTCACTCTATCGAATATGATGAGGAACCAGGGAAAATATGTGCCTTACCTTCTCAATGGATGGAGAAATCACCGGACCATGTATAGGCTGGCGAGAATGATGGAACTTGTGATCTTCGATGACTAGGGTATGTCTCCTCAACCGCACGAAAATCGATAGCTAGTGTCTTCCACGGAATCAGCGAGGTATCTCCTAAGATGTGCC
Organism: Picea sitchensis; assembly: GCA_010110895.2. Taxonomy (NCBI): domain Eukaryota; kingdom Viridiplantae; phylum Streptophyta; class Pinopsida; order Pinales; family Pinaceae; genus Picea; species Picea sitchensis. The sequence continues at coordinate 4,445 of SNQJ01S0297994.1, forward strand.
TCTCTCCTCCATGACAAGTCATAATCTGCGTAATGATGAATTAGGTCACTGAACTTTCCTTTATAGATTTCCAAAACTTTAAATCATGTTGAAATCCTAAATCATTGTTGAAACCCTAATTCATTATTGATTTCCAAAACCCTAAATCCAGCTATTTGAAACCCTAATTCTTTATTGACTTCTATTTTTAGCTCGTAATGACTTAAAATTTCCAGCCCTTTTATCTCAATGTCACTTTTCACGAATATAACACCTATGGTAGGTGACCTCTAGTAACCACTGTTTACCCTTTTATTGCGGATATGATCTAGGCGGTTTAGACCAGTAAACCTCCTCTGCGGAGCTCCTATTATAGTCTAACGGGGCGGTTTAGACCATTAAGCCTCCTCTCTGGAGCTCCTATTTGGAAAGAGACATTACACTAAACTAGGAAAAGTAAAAAAAATTAACAAGTTTAACAAGTTTGTTACAAATGATCATTCATGATCAAAAACTGCTTGAGAAAGAACCTAACACTTTTCAAAAAAAAGAAATATCATCTCAGATTTATTATAGCATAACCATCGCGTATATCAGTCATCTGAGTGTGGTAAAGACAAAAAACAATATCAAAATCTATTTAACTAATTTAAGACTAGCTACAAAATCTTCGATTTTGTAGCAAGTCTATCACAAACAAATCATGTTATTTTAAAACTTATTCAATCACAACATAAATGACATTTAGTTACCCAAAATTAAGTATTCGAAAGTGATGGGTTGTGTACATTACATGCTGTGATGAAATTAACATTAGTTGAATATTTTATAATCACGTCTCCAAATTGCTTTGGCATTTTAACTGTGTGAGCTATGGACTTCTGAGCTTTCAACTTTAATCTATTGTTTTCTTCTTCTAACTCTTTGTTTTTTCCTGTGACCTGATTTAATTGCATTTGTAGATAAGGTACATTATATTAATACTTATGTACCCAAGCTGAACATTCATGACAGTGATCAGGTTCTAAACATGAAATTTGATATTGTTGTTCCTTTTTTGAAAAAGCTTCCTTGGCTTTTAAATTGTCCTGTATGCCAAAGAAACCTTTACAATCTTGAAGGCAAGGAGTTAAGTTTGAGAGGAAGTCAAACTCAATATGTTCTTCTTCATATGAGTCTTTGTCTATCATAATAGTTGGAATAGTGTCATGCTTTTGTTTCTTTCTATTACGAATTAACCTGGAGATGACTCGGCTAGCCCTTTTATTCTTGAAATCCACGTTGTCATTAACCTTTGTATTTGATTGTTCTTCTCTGACATAACTCATGATTTTTGGCTGACTTTCATTCATAAATCGATCTTTCATATCAGAAACAACAGCTTCTAGTGGTTTCTTGGGGAGAAACTTCTTCTTTTTAATTGTTTCTCGTGTTACAGGTAAGTAGACATATTGGAAATTAGATAAAAAAGCAAGGCTTTCATCAATTTGATTTTTTATTTTTAATTCCCATGATGGAGATTGCAGAGGTAAAATCCCTTCATCATTTTGGACGATGCCCACTACAGGTTCACCACTCAAGGATAAAAACTTATTTCTAATAAGAAAACTTTCCCAATTATCCCCAACACTAACCAAATGATATTCGACTAGAGTTCGGATGAAGTCATGATGTAACATGCTAACTTAAGGATTGCTAACCAAAGGTTGATAGAACCTAGCCATTTTTTGGAGGCTTCGGAGAAAATAGAAAGGTAAATTTAGATGAAAACCAAGGAAAACCATGAGCAAATGTATGTGGAAGTAGAAAATCAAACCAAAACAGCCTTTGCGGGTTATAAATTGCTTGATGATCCATAGGAAGCCATGTCATTTAGTCTATAATAAATCCAAGGGTAATCATTTGACATGATATTTCATTCGTTTAGACACTAGCAATGACTGCCAAGGGATATTTTCCACCCTGATATTATTAAACCATTTATTTCCAGAAGCAAAGAGACTGGTGGCTTTGGCAATAAAACCCTCATCAACTTGAAACTGCACATCACCAACTTTAACTCTCATGTCATCAAATGTTTGGGCAAACTCTTTGGAGACATCTAAATTAAAACCCCTAAATGACTAAACGAAAGGTAGCCACCCAACCTGGGTAAGTCTCTCAATGGCATCCTCATAATTTAGAAGGGTTTAGGAACCATTAGGTTCAATCCTAATGACATGAGCCATAACAGAGGTGAATCGGAAAACAACAAAATGAAATTTGTGGGAACAATCGAAATCAAAGTTGAGCAGGGTAGAAAGAAAAGCCTCGAAGTGAGACAGGTAAACATACATGATGCTAAGCAAAAGGTGCAGATAATGGAGGTACTCGCTTATCATTCCGGACTTGGAATATTGGTTTCCTCCAGTCGAGCAAAGGACAGGCGTGGTCTGCACATCAAAACCCGTGTAACTATTGTTGCTTGCCATGAAACCCTGGTTTGCAAACCAAGAATGCCCCCCTAATGTGATCATAATTAACAAAATGTCTAGAAAGTTCGATGAGGAGTAAGGACCATCATAAATGAACATGGTATAGATTTTGGTGGTAATGGTAAGGAATTTGCCTGAGCGCTTAGATTTCACCAAAGGTTTTCAACTCTTCAATTGCAACGATTAACCTAAGCTCATATATAGGGCAATATGTCTTAAAACATTCACACATAGTCATTTCATTTACCTAGGAGATAATCAATCTTTTGTTTAATTGTAACGATAATTACTAGATCATTTCTCATAAGTTACAATTAGAAATAACAAGAAATTTTTTTAAATTATGCATGGGATAATCACACATAAAGTTCCTTCTTAGTTGTTGTATATGAAAGATAACTAAATTCATGCTTCTCAGTCATGAATTTAGAGAAGGGTAAAAAACATCAAGTCTCACACGAAAAATCGAATGACCAAAATAAAAAGAAAACAAACTTTTACACTATAAGCTATCAGTTTGATGAAACCTCTTGCCCGAAAGTAAAGCACAAGATGTAAAAAAAATGCTTTGAATAGAAACATAAAACAAAACACTAGTTGGGTTGCCAACAAGACCCCAATAAATTCCGAATAATCGCCCTTTGCAATGTCATTTTCAAAATCATTACCAAAATTATTGCTACTATATTAAAGCCCTTCCTCCCCTCCTTAATTTCTCCTGAGCAAACAGGGTATGTCGAAGATAGATAAATCCTCAACGAAATCATCCTCACCCACGAATTCATCAATTCACTCAAAAATTCCTACTCTCTTGGAATGTTTCTTAAGCTTCACCTATCTAGGGCCTTTGAAAAAATCAATTGGCATTGTATCCACCTAACCCATCATGCCTTTGGATTCTCCCCTTCTTGGATAAATAGGGTCAGCTCTCTAACCTCTTCAACCTTCTTCTCTATCATGATTAATGGCTCCCCTTCCCATCCTTTCTCCCCCTGTCATAGAATTCAACAAGGAGACCCCCTCTCTTTGTTTCTCTTCATCCTCATGGCTAAGGGACTTGGTAGAGTGATCAAGGCGGACATATTAGAAAAAAAAATCAAAGATCTATTCCCCCATAATGAAAAACAACCCTTGTCCCATCAAAAATATGTATATGACACCATGCTTATGGCCCAACCTACCATTCAGGAAGTTAAATACATCCAACAATTTCTCATTGATTTTGAGGAAGCATCCAGCATGGACCTCAATACCACTAAATCCTAAATATTCTTCTTTCATACCCCCCAATCCATTCAATTGCATATAACTTGAATCCTCAAATTTCAAAGAAGCTCGCTTCATTCCAAGTACCTTGGAGATCTGTTAGTTGCCAATGGACTTTGAACATCCTCTTGGGAGGATCTCATCACTCGACTAAATAGAAGGATAGACAATTGATCCTTCAGAGTACTCAATACACCTGGACGTTTGGTCCTCCTCAAATATGTTCTCCAAGCCATGCCCCTCTACTTCTTTTGGGCCCTAGCTTCCCCCAACCATCCTAAAAGCTATTTGAAACCTTCAATGTTCCTTTCCATGGGTAGGAGTTCGAAAGGAAAAAAAAGTGGGCACTGGTAGCTTGGGACAATATTTGACTCCCTAAACTTAAAGGAGGCCTCGAGCTCAAAGATCTAGAAACCATCCACTCAGTATTAGGTGCAAAAACTTCGTGGAGATGGTTGGTATCCAAGGATACACCATGGGAAAGACTCTAGTGCAAGACATATTGTCCACATATGGACTCTCAGGATCTCAGACGACTCTCGACTAATATCAAGGGCTCTCACAATGGAACACATCCTGGAAAAACAAAGCTCTCATTCACTCACTGATGCCAACCCCCACCACTGCTAAGGGATCGCGCGACCTCTCGGTCTAGGATTATTCAATCAAGGGAGTTGAATTATCTCTCGGGTCCTTGTTGAACCCTCAAAGTACTCTACCATGGACCTTTTCTCTTTTCCCTACATGCAAATTCACATTTGCGAGGGTCTTGTCACGTCGATAGAGAAATCCATGTGACCTTGGTTCAAAATCGTGGGCTAATCTCTTAACCCATAGGAACTACGATACTTCGGAGCTCCGGGCTTCAGGAGTTCCAACTACAACACCCTACAATCTTCCCTAATGTTGAATTTGTGAACAACCAAACAACGATGAGCATCAACGGATATCAATACGCACTGAGATCTACGACTCACAGATATTTCAGGACTACGAGCTTTGGGAGTTTTCCCTGCTTCAACATGCAATTCCTATGAATACGTGAACTCTGAATTAGTAGATCGGATGACTGACGTCCTCCCCATATCTACGGTTGACGTTTACTCTGCACTTCGGGATTCAAATTTTTTCACGACACAACACTCCAAACCCTCTGAAGTGTCGAACTAGTGAAGGACTGGATCCATGATCCATGATCCACGTGTCCCTCTCAACAGATGGTCGAGATCTACTCTAGCCTTCGGGTCTTCGGGATTTCTCAAACCAAAACACTTTATGCCTTTGTTCTTCTAGACTTCCGGATTTTCGAAATACTAGCAATCTGTCAACACGTGGCTCTAATTCCAATGGTCAGGATCCACTCCAGGTTTCGGAGCTTCAAGAGTTCTCTCTCTCTTGCAACTTGACCTCCAATTCTCCAAAGTGGCTAAGTTCCAAACACGCTCGATTTTTTGACACGTGTCCCTCGTCTACCAATGGTTCATATTAACTTCGGACACCAGGACTTTGGGAAAATGGTCTCCTCCACGACACACAACCCGAAACTACCAATTTTGCAAATTCTGAAGGAATTAAAGGGTTAACGCATGCGCTTCTTCTCCATATCCAACAGTTGTGAAAAATTATGACTCCTCCCGAACGAATCGTGTCCACTCGTCCTCCAAACAAAAGGGATCCTTCCTTTCGAGAACTAAATCTCACTATCCTTCCTGAGATTTGATAATTTTAAAGGACTTAGGCTCTCGCGCACACTTGTGTTTCTTCTCCTAAGCTTTGAGACTTAGAAAAATCTCCCCTCGCACTCCTTGTGCTTGCTCTCTTCGAGACTCTTTCAACACTTCACTAAGTTTTGGCCTAGTGCACACCTTGCATGGGTCTATTTCTCAAGCTTTTATACTCCAACGAGTATATGTGCACCCCTTGCACTCACTCTACAAAATTCACTCTATCTCTCCTGAGCTATTGAGTCTGAAAACGACCCTTCCTTCGCACTCTTTGCGTGATCATTGTACACTCCTTGCACTAGGATTTCAAAAGAGAAACAATTGAAACTTATAGAACATCAAAGGTTCATTCATTCAACCATGAATACACACACATGCATATAAACACAGAAAATAGATAACATGACATTACCCAAATAACTCAAAGATAAGGAAACTCGGACATTTGAAGCAAATCTCCTCTATTATATTCCTTCAACAAAACATTTACAAGAGTTCCAACAACTCTTTAGCTTCTCTTTCTTAGCAGCAATGACAACAACTCTCAACAGTAATTACAATAAACTCCAACAACCTCCTTTGGG
>SNQJ01S0297995.1:0-10427 GCA_010110895.2 Picea sitchensis
TTAGTAGTCATTGCATCGGGTGATGCTCATAGGTGTGAAGAAATGAGATTGAAACCAGTGAAATGAATCTCATTGCATCAATCATCACTTTCGGGGCTTGCACCCGGTAACCAGGACTTCCCAAGTTGTCACCCATCCCAAGATGCCTCTGTCTCAAGCGCGCTCAGCTATGGAGTTTTCCCCAAAATCAATCCCACATAGCTTGCTACTCCATTTGTAAAACCTTAGAAAGTATTGTGCCTCATGAACTATCCAGTTAGAGCTCCCTTCACTCTTATTATTTAAGAATAGAGGGGCTTCTAGAGTGAAACATATTAGATATCATTTTCGGGATTAACTGCGTAATGTAAGTCATTAATCTCTGACCCATATCCATGAGTATTAGTCACAAATGATCAATAATTTTCGTGATTTGAATAGTCGACTTAGCACTCATTGGATCGGATGATGCTCACAGGGTTGAAGAAATGGGATTGAAACCAGTGAAATGAATCGCATAGCATCAATCATCACTTTCGGGGCTTGCAGCCGGTAACCAGGACTTCCCATGTGGTCACCCATCCCAAGATGCCTCTGGCTAAAGTGCGCTTAACTATGGAGTTTTCCCCACAATCAACCCCACTTAGCTTGCTACTCCATTTGAAAAACCTTAGCAAGTATTGTGCCTTATGAACTATCCAGTTGGAGCTCCCTTCACTCTTATTATTTAAGCATAGAGGGGCTTCTGCAGTGCAACATATTAGATATCATTTTTGGGATTAACTGCATAGTGTAAGTCATTAGTCCATGACCCATATCCATGAGTATTAGTAGCAATTGACCAATAATATGCATGATTTGAATAGTCCACTTAGCACTCATTGCATCGGGTGATGCTCACACGGGTGAGGAAATGGGATTGAAACCAACGAAACGAATCACATAGCATCAATCAGCACTTTTGGGGCTTGCACCCAATAACCAGGACTTCCCAGGTGGTCACCCATCCAAAGACGTCTTTGGATCAAGCGTGCTTAACTGTGGAGTTTTCCCCAAAATCAAGCCCACTTAACTTGCTACTCCATTTGCAAAACCTTAGCAATTATTATGCCTTATAAACTATCCAGTTAGAGCTCCCTTCACTCTTATTATTTAAGCATAGAGGGGCTTCTGTAGTGAAACATATTAGATATCATTTTCGATATTAACTGTGTAGTGTAAGTCATTAATCTATGACCCATATTGATGCAGGAGCATCGCCAACACATCAAGCGAGCCAACGTGGAGCAGAAGACAGCTGGATAAGCCAACACATATTTTGAAAATACTTTGGAAATGTTGCGTGATATTAAATGGGCCATTTAAGAGACGACACACTTGTATACTGTAATGGACCTTGAGAGGATAGCTCTCATCCTTGCGTAGATGAGGCATTTAAGATAGTTAATGGTGGTAGATAGGAATTTTAATTGTAGATTTGATAGTTTAGAGTTCGAGAGGGAAAATGGATATGGACACCCTCATTGTGTCATTGTAACATTATTGTTGAAGAAGCAAGAAGAGAAGAGCAAGCAGAGAATTGTATGAAGAACACCCATTTACAGGCATTGAATTAATAGAAGAAAGATTTGATTCAATCTCATGGTTATGTGTTGTTTCCTTGTGTATTGATGTTATGCTCATGAACATTTGCTTCCTGTCATACATTTGCTTTTATGTGCTGTGTATGTGATTTCATGGTTGAATTGAAGTCTAAGAGGGTGATTAAATGAGTTTCAATTGTTTCTCTAAGTAAACTCGAGGATTCCTGCAAGGAGTGTAGTTGAATTGTCCGCAAGGAGTGCATTGACAGAAGGCTTCGCTAAAGATAGATTTTGTTTCTCTTTTCCTCGAGAGTGAAAATAGGCACAGTGTCGTGCAAGGAGTACACAGGCCAAACTAAGTCTCAGAGTTGCGATTCTGAGAAAAACATTAAAAGATTTCTGCTGCACGAGTGCGCAGGGTCGAAAGACTTCAACACTTAGACAAGGTTGAAGATTTTTCCGCAAGGAGTGTGAGCAAAGTTCCTTCTAAGTAATTGAGAATCACAAGGAAGATCAGGAGGAGTAGGCCTTCGAACTCATTGAAGGATAAGTGAGGAAATTGTGCCTTGAAAGTTGCAAGGAACGCCGCAGGTTTGCTCGCAGGGTGACGAGTTTTGTGGAGGGACGGCTCGTCATTTCGAGTATTGTGTGAGGAAGAAACGAACAGATGAAATTCTTCGAGAAGATTTCACAAATTTCCGTGGAACGTTGGATCTTGCGAGGTGCAAGGAGGTGATAGTGCAGGTGGGGAAAAGTTTCGAACTCGGGAAGGCAGGAGACGTCGATCGGGATCACGAGGAGCATGGTTCTACTCGTGGATCGGTATATCAGGAGTTCGTGAGGCGAGACTCCAAATCTACACAAAGAAAGTCGCGATAGCGCGAGAGGCGATATTTCGACAGCTACGTAAGTAGTGTGGGTCACAGAATATAGTGGAGGATAGGTGGCGTAAACCATCAGTGCTTCGACGTCTCGGGCATCGGGAGTCGATGCAGGAGTCATTTGATCTCGCGAGTGGTGAAGTCACGAGGGAACGAGATCACGAAATCTCGGCCTTTCGACGTCTCGTGTGTTGGGTTTTGGGAAAACTGGATGCTTGGTGTCACGAGTGGCAAGATCGCGATAAGGACAGAAGTTTCGATAAGGGAAAGGGAAGTCAGCGTTGAATGACATATCGGGTCACCGGTCTCGGGGATCTGAGGGTGTAGCGCTCGATTTCTGAATTCACGAAGTCGTGAGTGTTGATCCTCCGAAAGAAAGAAGGGAGGATCGCGCGAAGAAGAACCCGTGGGGTGCAGATTTCCCGATAGGGAAATAGAAGAACAATTGAGCTCTTCGGGCCAAGGAGCGAGGAAGGTCCTGAGGAGAGCGGTCGTGCTCTGAGGGGTGCAGCTTGCACCAAGTGGTATCAGAGCGGGAATACTCTTTGTTTTCTATAGCAGAGAGAGAGATAATTTGCCATGCTGCCCAGAAGAGAGAGACAATCACCTGACCCAGAAGACAGGGGGGTGAGAAGAAGAGGCAGGCCGACAAGGAATCTAGAGATGGAAAGGCAGATACATGATCTCCGAGTGAAATTAGAAGATATGGAGGCAGCGCTGAGATGCACAACCAATGCTGGAGATCTGAGTGAATCCGAAGGCGAAGCTGAAGCTGAACAACCAGGAGAAGTTGCAGTCGAAGATGCAGAAAATGAACGACTGATTAAAGCTATCGCTAGGATGAGTTCCAAGACAAAAATGGACATTCTAACTTACGAGGAAAGTCTGGCTGCAGAAGAGCTACTGGATTGGATTAGGGCTCTTGACACCTACTTCGATTATGAGGATATCGAAGAGGATAAAAAGGTTAGGCATGATGTCACAAGACTAAAAGGACATGCAGCATTGTGGTGGGACGAGCTATAAGCGGATAGACGTTCCAAGGGCAAGCAAAAGATCAAAATATGGGATTGAATGATTGCAAAGATGAAGGAAAAATTCATCCCAAGGGATTATCAAATCACACTGTTCAGGAGGATGTAGAACCTGAGACAGAAACTGATGACAGTGAAAGAATACACTGAGGAATTCTATCGACTGAACATCAGAGAAGGTCACTGGGAGAGTGATGATGAGAAGGTTTCCAGATAATTGAATGGTCTGAGATACGACATTCATGATTAATTAAGCATGACAACCATCAGAACGGTGGAGGATTCTTATCAAATGGCTCTGAAAGCCGAAGAGAAGCTGACCCGCAAGCAAGGATAGCGAGGGTGAGGCAGAAGTCATCCCAGAGGCAAGGGAGTTGCCCAAGAGAAATATCAGAAGCCCAAGGAGGAATGGAAGAAACCTCAGGGTAAAGTTGAAAGAGGTGGAACCTCACAGCGAGGACAACAATATGTTGAGCAGAGGGGACAACATAATGAGCAGAGAGGAGATTATGCTGACGCAAATACATTTCCTCGTACCAGAGGTAGGGGAAGAGGTTGAGGTGGAGTAATCACATGCTTCACGTGTGGAAAGGATGGGCTCAAGTCATTCGAGTGTCTGGAGAAAAATAAGGATAGTGGAGAAGCTCACATCACTGAAGCGCAGAGGCGTGATGTTGAGAATGAAGATATAGAAGCAGGAAGGTCACTGACAGTGCACAAAGTTCTCTTAACACCTAAGAAGGAGGTGGAGAGTTCAGCTCAAAGGACCAGACTGTCCAGAACAGCTTGCAAAACCAAGGATTGGGTATGCAAGGTTATTGTTGACAGTGGCAGCATAGATAATCTCATTTCAGTCGAGATGGTAGAGAAGCTGGAGCTGGAGACAACTGATCACCCAAGTCCATACAAAGTTTCGTGGCTACAGAAGGGACATCAGGTGAGTGTCACTAAACAATGTTTACTTGAATTCAAGATAGGGGGATATAATGATAAGGTCTTATGTGATGTCATTCCCATGGATGTATGTCATTTATTGCTGGGTAGACCGTGACAATATGACAGAAATGTGGTTCATGATGGGAGGATGAACACATATAATTTAGAGAAGGATGGGAGGACACACAGGTTGCTTCCAATAAAGGATAAGGAAATGAAGTCGGAAGTAAGCAACATAATACTTCTCATGAGTGGGAAGGAGCTTCTTACAAAGATGGAGAAGAAAGAAGATCCACAATTATTTGTGGTCAGAAAGACGAGGATAGTTCTGACTAGCACAAGAGTGGATGATTTACCAGACGATATTCAGGAACTGCTGGAAGAGTTCGCTGACATCATCGTGGACAAATTACCTCGTTCGTTGCCACCGATGAGGAGTGTGAGTCGTCACATTGATCTCATACCAGGAGCAAGTTTGTCGAACAAAGCTACGTACAGATTGACGCCGCAGGAAAATGAGGAAGTCAAGAGGCAGGTCCAAGAGCTATTGGACAAAGGATTGGTCAGAGAAAGTTTGAGTCCGTGCGTTGTTCCCATAGTGCTTAGTCCGAAGAAGGATGGAGGTTGGAGAATGTGCACCGATTCAAGAGTGATCAACAAAATTTCCATCAGGTATAGGTTTCCACTGCCGAGAATGGATGATCTGATGGATTGCCTGAGTGGGGCAAATTATTTTTCAAAGATTTATCTGAAGAGCGGATACCACCAGATTCACATGAGGGAAGGTTATGAATGGAAGACAGCATTCAAGACGAACGGAGGTTTGTACGAATGGTTGGTCATGCCATTTGGTTTGACAAACGCACCGAGCACATTCATGAGGTTGATGAATGAAGTCCTGAGGGAATTCATCGGGAAATTTGTAGTTGTATAACTGGATGATATACTGATCTTTATTAAGACAAAGGCTAAACATTTGAAGCATTTGGCCATTGTGATGAGGAAACTACAGCACGAGAAGTTGTTGATTAACATGAAAAAGTCCTCATTTATGAAGACATAGCTCATTTACTTGGGTTTTTTTATTTCGGCGAATGAGTTGAATATGGATCCGAGTAAAGTGGAAGTGATTAAAAATTGGCCATCACCAAGAAATGTTTTCGAGGTGAGAAGTTTTCATCGACTGGCTAGTTTCTACCGAAAATTCATCAGGAATTTCAATGGAATTGGCGCAGCAATGATGGACACGGTGAAGAAGAGACATAAGTCCTTTTATTGGACTGAAGAGGCAGAGAAGAGCTTCAATCTATTGAAGTGGAAGATAACGGAACAACCAGTGTTGGTGTTGCCGGACTTCAAGAAGACATTTCAAGTAAAGTGTGATGCAAGCGGATATGCCATAGGAGCGGTCTTAAGCCAAAAGGACAGACCAGTGGCCTATTTTAGTGAGAAGCTAGATGAAGCAAAGATGAAATACTCCATGTATGATAAGGAATTTTATGCTACCATACAAGTGTTGAAAAAGTGGAGGCATTACTTGATCTCGAAAGAATTTGTATTGTACAGTGATAATGATGCATTGCAGTTTGTGAGTCAACAGGATAAGTTGAATCAGAAACATGCAAAATGGGTAGAGTATATGCATAATTTCACGTTTGTGATTAAGCACGTTTCAGTTACTTCTAACAAAGTGGTTGATTCTTTGAGCAGGAAATGTTTGTTGCTGCAGGAGTTCCGAGTCAAAACATTGGGTTTTGAAAATCTCAGGGATATGTACGCAGGAGATGGAGATTTTGGAGAAGCGTATAAAGTAGCTGAGAATCCAATTCTCAGATATCGGAGCCCATGGATAGACTACATAATCTAGGAGGGATTGTTGTTTAGAGGCAATCAACTGTGTATTCCAAATTGCTCCATGAGGGAGAATTTGCTAAAGGAAAAACACAGCGGAGGCTTGGCGGGGCATTTTGGCCACGACAAAACATTCGCAAAGCTAAGCGAATCATATTTTTGGCCAGGCATGCGAGAATATGTCAAGAGGTTTGTTGACAGGTGTCGAATTTTCCATCATTTGAAGGGAAGAAAGAATAATGCAGGGTTTTATCAGCCATTGCCCATACCAAAGAGACCATGGGAGGCAATCGACATGGATTTTGTATTGGGTTTACTGAGGAAGCAGAGAGGTGTTGATTCCATATTTGTGGTGGTGGATAGGTTTTCTAATATGGCACATTTTATTCCATGCCAGAAGACTAGCGATGCGACCCACATCGCAAATTTGTTTTTCAGAGAGATTGTGCGACTTCGTGGATTGCCAAGAAGCATAGTCTCGGACAGGGATACAAAATTCATAGGTCATTTTTGTAGGACGCTATGGAAGAATCTAGGGACTAACTTGGCATTTAGTTCAGTTTATCATCCGCAGACGGATGGGCAAACATAGGTAGTAAATAGAAGCCTGGGAGATTTACTGAGAAGCTTGGTGACAGAGCACCATAGAAGCTGGGACAACATATTGCCATAGGCAGAGTTCGCATACAACGATTCAGTGAATCGAAGTATAAGAAATAGTCCATTTTAGGTTGTATATGGGATGCAGCCGAGAGGAGTGTCTGAACTACGGGATTCAGAACAGACTTCTACTATCAGTGTTAGTGCAGAGGAATTCGTTGAGGTGATGAAAGAACTTCACAGCGAGGTGAAGCAGCGATTGATAGACTCAAATCAGGAGTACAAGAGGAGAGCTGATCAGCGGAAGAGACAACTTCAGTTTGAATTTGGTGATCTAGTTCTGGCACACTTGAGAAAGGAAAGTTTCCCAAGGGGAACATACAATAAGCTGAAAATGAAGAAAATCGGGCCATGCAAAGTCCTGAAGAAATTCAGGGAGAATGCTTATGAGATTGAGTTGTTGGATGGAATCAAAATATCTCCGATATTCAATGTGGCAGATTTATACCCATACAGGGTTGGAGAAGAAGAAACTGGAACTGAGGAACCAGTGATCCAGTGGACAAAGCAAATGCCGGTAGCAGAAAATCCATAGATGGAGTGCATACTGGACAAGAGAGTGGGTAAAAAGACCAGAAGAAAAGAATACTATGAGTATCTGGTCAAGTGGAAGAATCACCCAATAGAAGATGCCAGCTGGGAAAATGAAGCAATGATACAGAAGCACGGACATACCATGTGGGAGCTCATGGACAGGAGCCCATGAAAGTTTTTAAACCGAGGAGTATGATGTAGGAGCATTGCCAACACATCAAGCGAGCCAGCGTGGAGCGGAAGACAGCTGGATAAGCCAGCACATATTTTGAAAATACTTTGGAAATGTTGCGTGATCTTAAATGGGCCATTTAAGAGACAGTGCACTTGTATATTGTAATGGACCTTGAGCGGATAGCTCTCGTCCTTGGGTAGATGAGGCATTTAAGATAGTTAATACTGGTAGATAGGAATTTTAATTGTAGATTTGATAGTTTAGAGTTCGAGAGGGAAAGCGGATATAGACACCCTCATTGTATCATTGTAAAATTATTATTGAAGAAGCAAGAAGAGAAGAGCAAGTAGAGAAATGTATGAATAACACCCATGTACATGCATTGAATTAATAGAAGAAAGCTTTGATTCAATCTCATGGTTATGTGTTGTTTCTCAGTGTATTGATGTTATGCTCATGAACATTTGCTTCCTCTTGTACATTTTCTTTTATATGTTGTGTATGTGATTTCATGGTTGAATTGAAGTCTAAGAGGGTGAGTAAATGAGTTTCAATTGTTTCTCTAAGTAAACCAAAGGATTCCTGCAAGGAGTGCAGTTGAATTGTCCGCAAGGAGTGCATTGACAGAAGGCCTCGCTAGAGATAGCTTTTGTTTCTCTTTTCCTTGAGAGTGCAAATAGGCACAGTGACGTGCAAGGAGTGCGTAGGCCAAGTGAAGTCTCAGAGTTGCGATTCTGAGAAAAACATTAAAAGATTTCTGTTCTAGGAGTGCACAGGGTCGAAAGACTTCAACACTTAGACAACGTTGAAGATTTTTCCACAAGGAGTGCGAGCAAAGTTCCTTCTAAGTAATTGAGAATCGCAAGGAAGCTTAGGAGGAGTAGGCCTTCGAACTCATTGAAGGATAAGTGAGGAAATTGTGCCTTGAAGGTTGCAAGGAACGCCGCAGGTGTGCTCGCAGGGTGACGAGTTCTGTGGAGGGACGGCTTGTCGTTTCGAGGATTCTGTGAGGAAGAAACAGACGAACGAAATTCTCCGAGAAGATTTTGTGAAGTTCTGTGGAACGTTCAATCTTGCAAGGTGCAAGGAGGTGATAGTGCAGGTGGGGAAAAGGTTCGAACTGAGGAAGGCAGGGGCCTTCGATCGGGATCACGAGGAGTGTGGTTCTACTCGTGGATTGGTGTATCGGGAGTTCATGAGGCGAGATTCCAAATGTATGCAACGGAAGTCGTGATAGCGCGAGAGGCGATATTCCGACAGCTACATAAGTAGTGTGGGTCATAGAAGAGAGTGGAGGACAGGTGTCATAAACCATCGGAGGTTCGGCATCTCGGGCATCGGGAGTCGAGGCAGGAGTCATTTGATCTCGTGAGTGGCGAAGTCACGAGGGAACGAGATCGCGAAATCTCAGCCTTTCGGTATCTCGTGTGTCGGTTTTTGGGAAAATCGAACGCTTGGTGTCACGAGTGTCGAGATCGCGATAAGGATAGAAGTTCCGATAAGGGAAAGAGAAGTCAACGTTGACTGACATATCAGGTCGTGGGTCTCGGGGATCCGAGGGTGTAGTGCTCGATTTTTGAATTCACGAAGTTGCGAGTGTTGATCATCCGAAAGAAATAACGGAGGATCGCGCGAAGAAGAACTTGTGGGGTGCATATTTCCCGATAGGGAAATAGAAGAACCATTGAGCTCTTCGGGCCGAGGAGTGAGAAAGGTCCTGAGGAGAGCAGTCGTGGTCCGAGGGGTGCGGCTTGCACCACATATCCTTGAGTATTAGTTGCAACTGACCAATAATTTGCATGATTTGAATAGTCTACTTAGCACTCATTGATTTGGGTGATGCTCACAGGGGTGAAGAAATGGGATTGAAACCAGCGAAATGAATCACATATCATCAATCATCAATTTTGAGGCTTGCACCCGGTAACCAGGATTACCGAGTTGGTCACCTATCCCAAGATGCCTCTAGCTCGAGCACGCTTAACTATGGAGTTTTCCCCACAATCAAGCCCACTTAGCTTGCGACTCTATTTGCAAAACCTTATCAAGTATTGTGCCTTATGAAATATCCAGTTAGATCTCCCTTCACTCTTATTATTTAAGCATAGAGGGGCTTCTACAGTGCAACATATAAAATATCATTTTCGGGATTAACTGCGTAGTGTAATTCATTAATCTATGACCCATATCCATGAGTGTTAGTCGCAACTGACCAATAATTTTCATGATTTGAATAGTCCACTTAGCACTCATTTCATCGGGTGATGCTCACAAGGGTGAAGAAATGGGATTGAAACCAAAAAAATGAATAGCATAGCATCAATCATCATAGCAAAATGTAATTAATTATCTCCTTTTATTTTTGTTGGGAGGGGACTCGAGTGGAGTAACTTCATATTTATCTAATATATTGATGAAGTAGTGACGTGCAATTATTTACCATAAGTGTTTTTGGTGGCGAAAAGTGACCCATTCAATGAAATTGGCCACTCACACATTAAGTTTATATATTTACTGGCATGAAAAAGTTTTGATGATTGGCAACTATTAGTTTTAGTGATTTTAATTTTTAGGTTAAAGTTTTGTTTTATACAAAAGCGTATTGATGACGACAAAACTTTTGTGGCAAACCCTAATATATAACAACACTGAAAAAAACTATAATGGGTTGGGTGAATCAAGTTTTATTATTATTATTGGATATGATTAAGTTCTTACTCTAATGGGTTGGGTGAATCAAAGTTTTATTATTGTTGGATATGACTAAGTTTTTATGGTGTATATAGTTTTTATG
>SNQJ01S0297996.1:9072-19543 GCA_010110895.2 Picea sitchensis
ATTTTAAACATAACTCTCCATTGTGAGAGGCTCTTGGACTAAAATTTTCACTCTCTTTGGCTAGTTCTCTCTCTTATGATTTTGTTTATGGCTATGTATTGGTTATGGTTGATGGAGATGGTGCGCTAGCCTTGAAAGGATTTCTTCATTTCTTTTTTGGTGGTTAGTCTAGCTTTTATTGCCTTTTAATGCTTGAAGGTGCCATTTATTTCATTGTATTATCATTTGTACAAGTTAAACGTTCTATTTGCTTAAGCCAAGTAGGGTGTATAAGGGCATACACCCCTACTTATGTTTCCACCATTTTATTGCTAAGGGAATGTTGCTTCATAAGGGTTTACTAAGAGGAGTATAATTGCATACACCCTCCTAGTTAAAACCCTAGCTAAGAGAAGCTTGCCTTGGAGAGTAAAAGGGTTTACACCCCCAAGGAAGTAGCCTATCTAGCTTCTTCATATTCTCTTGACTCCATTAACCCTTTCTTAAAGGAACTAGTCATTTACTTATTGCATGGGGGAAGTAAATTGCTGCCTTGGTAAACGTGCAAATTTCAAGTTTTGAAGTTGTCTCTTTTGGATAATGATCTTGATGCCTTGGGGATTCTTCCTCTCTTAGGGCATCCTCTTTCTCCCACAAATTCTTATTTCTGTAGTAAAAATAACCTACAGCCATTAGGGCTGCTTTAAACTCTAACCCTAACTGCTAATATCTTACAAACTAACCCTCTAACTTTGCTAGTTTAACCTACTAACCTAGGTGCATCTATTGGGATAGCTTTGGACACATTTTGATGGTCAGATTTGCTGTTGTACTTCATTGAATGCTACAGCCATAAGGCTGATATACTGCTGCAAAAATTTACTTTTATGACAGCCATCTTTATTTAGTCTTGAAGTGCTATTTTCGGTCCACATTGGTTACTAGTTTTATTGTTGACATTGCTAACTAATATAAACCTTTTACTTGCTGATTTGGATGTAATCTATTGCTGATTTACTAACTTGTATGCTGCTGCATTGTAGGGACAGCAAGCTTAACTTGCTGATCCATTACTATACTTGGTTGGAAATGTGTCTTTACTTGTGTCTCGGGTAGGTACAGGTGCACCGACAACTATCTCTTTACTCAGTATCCATTTACCTCTCTTTACTTACCATTTTCAACCAATCTATTCTTCCATCACTTGACCTTCCGGGGAACTTCTACTTACACCTCCCTTCATCCTTCTCATTCCCCCTAGGGTCTCTGGGATCGCCTCCCAAGAGTGGCCTTAGTCACCCCCCAAGTGCAGGACTTACATCAAGGTGACATTGGGTGTAGTGTCCCATAGTTGTAGCACATGCTTTTGTCATTGGGTCGGGCTTTGCCCAACCTACAACTTGTGCCATAACATTTTGGTGACGTTGCCGAGGTGGATTTTGAATCATCTTCGTGCCCTAAACAACACTTTTGGCAAGTCTCTTTCCCAAATCTTTCATCCCGAGCTTTCCTGGCGACTCCACTCTGAGAACCTACCCTTTTCCTTTGACAAACCTTCTTTAAAGTTTGTCTGGCAACTCCATCTTTCCCTTGCTCTCCCCTTCCATCCTTTGATAAGCCTTGCTCTCCCCTGGAAACTCCTTTGAGGTGTTCTTCTAGTCAATGGGGCTATGGCACCTTGGAATCAACCAAGACCCTGCCATCCCTCATGGAAGGAGATTTTGCAGATGGAAAGGGAAAAAGATGCTAATAAAGCCGTTGAAGAGCTAATGAACCAAGTAAAATAGTTATTGCATGAATCTTCCAAAGACCAAGCCCTCACAGACGAAGAGGTGCTTGAAGAACGTGCTTATGAAGAAAGCTTCCAAGAAGACCCTGATGAAGCCTATCACATTGAAGATTAAGAGGAGAACACTTTGAGTTATGACCCTTTTGAGGATCTTGATGACAACCTGTTCCATGATCCTGGAAGTGAAGAGGCATCAGATGTAGTCAATCAACATATTGACACTTTCATACAGATTAGAAAACGTGGATGGGACATGAGCCTTTTCACCTTTGATGGAGATCCCACTTATGACGTTGAGGGCAACCCTCAAACAAAGGATTGGTCTCCGTACATATATGACTCAGATGTTTGGGATGGTGACGGTGACATGATCACAAATTTGTTCCATCCTTTCGAGGACGACTTGACGCAGCATTTTCAGGATGATTTTTGTTGAAATATTGTAACTTCGAAGAATATTCTAATTATAATTGAGTTATTATCTTGTATAAGATCAAATCCCCTTTTGTGGATTGATCATGTCGGGACTTATGTATGACCAAACCCCCTTTTGTGGATTGGTCAAACCATAGTTATATGGTGGTGTTTGTAAAGTCAGCCCCTGGGATTTAATAAAGTGGTTTTAACCACTATTGGAAGAAATCGGCCCTACTTGATGAAGAGACATAACCCTAGTGTCTCTCAACTAGTATTTATAAGTGAGGAGGGCGCCTCATTTGTTCACTCACTCACACTCACTTCTAGTGTGCATCTTTTGAAGGTAGTTGTAGTTGCAAGAAGGAGAGAGAGGCGCATGCTCAGTCCTAGTCTTTTCTTGGTGGTTTTGGTCTTTATTCTTGGAATTGTATTGGCAATCTATTATTGAGGAAGTTTTTGCTGGGTTTTCTCCCCCATGAGGTTTTCCTAGGATAAAATGTTTTGTACCTTGTGATTGTGTTTCTTTTAGTGATCCTACTTATGTTGTTATGCTCTAGTAAATTGAAAAGAGCTTAATAACAACTCTCAATTTAACATGGTATCAGAGCTTGACTGAATAGAGCACCTTTCACTGGGTATCCAAAAACGTCACTATTGTCGTACAAGAAAATTAGGGCTTTTTATTGGAAAGGAATTTCTGACTAAAAACCATCTAGGGAAGTGCGCCCTACCCTAGTGCATCATTTGGCAGCTTGAGCGCACCTTTTCAGTGGGCAGAACCTCCAGAAAGTCAAACCCTAGTCTTGACTGGTACCAAGAAACCATAACCAGTACCAGAAGTACCAGTCCAGATTTGCGTAGGTCCAGTTTCATGGGGTAAAATTTGGAATATTTTTTAAAATAGACAACTCCAACCTACTCGCCTCGGCCCAAAAGGAAGACATTGATTATGAAGAGACATTTTCTCCTCTAGCCAGATACACTTCTATCAGAACCATCATAGCTCTTGCAGCGAAAATGAAGTGGAAGTTACACCAGATGGATGTGAAAACAACCTTCTTAAATGGTGTTATTGAAGAAGAAGTGTATATAGAACAACCACAAGGGTTTGAAGTTGAAGATAGAAAGACTCATGTCTGCACATTGAAGAAGGCTCTGTACGGGTTGAAGCAAGCTCCTAAAGCTTGGTATGGCGAATTGATAGTTTCCTGACGAGCTTGGGATTTACCAAGAGTAAAGTTGATTCTAACCTTTACTTCAAGGTTATGAATGATGAACTAGTTATATTGTTGTTGTATGTGGATGACTTATTCTTAAAAGGAGAAGAAAATCTCATCACAGAATGTAAGAAGAAGCTCACTGTAGAATTTGAGATGAAAGACCTAGGCTTGATGCATTATTTATTTGGTCTTGAAGTTTGGCAGAGTCCAAAGAAAATCTTCCTTAACCAAGGGAAGTATGCAGTTGAAATGTTGAAGAGGTTTGACATGTTGGAATGCAAAGCCATGAACACACCCATGGAAACAAAGTTGAAGCTCCTGGTTGATACTTCGTCAAAATTAGTTGATGCTACTCTGTACAAACAGATTATTGGTTCATTGACGTATCTAAAGAATACCAGGTCCAATATATGCTTTGTTGTGAACACCTTGAGTCAGTATTTGGTAGAGCCCAGACATTCTCACCTTGTAGCCGCAAAGCATGTGATGAGATACCTTAAGGGTACGTTGGTCTTTGGTCTTTGTTATACTGGAGATCATGAATTTAGACTGGTCGGTTATATTGATTTAGATTGGGTTGGAAGTGTTTCTGATTGAAAGAGCACTTAAGGATGTTGTTTCAGTCTGGGGTCAACCATAACTTCATGGCAGAGCAGGAAGCAATCCAATATTGCTCTCAACACGACAGAAGCGGAATACATTGCTGCATGTTTCGATAGTTGTGAAGCCATATGGCTTCGAAAGTTGTTGACAGATTTATTCGATTTGGAGATGGAATCCACCGTGATTCTATGTGATAACCAAAGTTGCATAAAGATGACGAAGAACCCAGTGTTCCATGATAAGTTGAAGCACATAGAAATCCAGTATCACTACATTCGTGATATGGTGCAGAGAGGAGCTGTAAAGCTCCAATATGTTGGTACAGACACAGATACCCTCTAGGATCTTAACAACTCCTAATGCTGAAAATTACTAAGCACACATGACAAATGTACTCATGGGTTTTTGGTCAACATGACCCTGGATAAAACCCCCCCTGGGAAAACCAGTTTGGAGATAGATGTATATATAGAGATCTCAAAGAAAACTTCTACAAAGAGAAAATATAACAATGGAACCTGATACAATAGAAATCCTTTTGGGATTTCTTTGGAGTCCCTGAAAATGGCGCCCCTTTTGGACTTGTGCGCCCTTCCCTCTTTGTGCCTGATAGAAGATGTTTGTACCCTTGAAGTTACCTTTGCCTGATGAATGGATCCTTGCGCCCTCTCTCATAGATGAAGCACTTCTCAAAGATCCAACTCACACCACAAGCAAAAGACTCCTCTAAAAGCGCGCCCCAAATAGTGTGCCCACAATGAATGCGCCCCTCTCAAGCTAGTTTGCGCCCCCCACCAAATAGGTGCACCCTCCACTAGCTCACGCTCAAACAATGAAAAAACCCCAATCTACAAAGAGAAAATATAACAATGGAACTCCGATACAATAGAAATCCTTTGGGATTTCGAGTTCCCCAAAAATGGCTTTTGGACTTGTGCCCTTCCCTCTTTGTGCCTGGAAGATGTTTGCGCCCTTGAAGTTCCCTTTTCTTGATGAATGGATCCTTGCGCTCTCTCTCATAGATGAAGCACTTCTCAAAGATCCAACTCACACCACAAGCAAAAGACTCCTCTAAAAGCGCGCCCCAAATAGTGTGCCCACAATGAATGCGCCCCTCTCAAGCTAGTTTGCACCCCCCACCAAATAGGTGCGCCCTCCACTAGCTCACACTCCAACCAAGAAGAAACCCAAGCTCATGCACCCTAGCTTCTCACCAAAGTGCCTCCTCAAGCTCTTGTCCTCTAAACAATGGCTTCCCTCTCTCAATGGTGTGCCACCCTTCTCCTCTCCTTCACTCAATCAACACAAGTGAACAATGAATCCCTCATTTTCCCTATGTGCCCTCTTCAACCATCTTTAGGCTACATGTTATATTGCAAGTTGTAGGTTGGGCAAAAGCCCAACCCAACCACTCAAGCAAGTGCTACAACTTTGTAATCCTACACCCAAAGTCACCCTCAATGTGGTGGTCCCACACTTCAAGGGTGACTAAGTCACTCTAGGGAGGCATCCCTGACCTTAGTGGGATTTCATGCATGGAGATGGAGAGATGGAAGTGGAGCCCTAGAGGTCAAGTCTAAGTGGAATGAAATGGAATGAAGCCCTGGGAAGTGTTGTTGTCCCTTATACACACTTGCAAACATGGACTAAGTCCAATCAACTTAGTGTGTCCTGAGGCACAATGCCCAAGTTCAAGCCCATTGTCACCTCAAATTGAACCTCTTCCTTCTAGGCTAAATTCTAGGGAAGCCAAGAGGGGTAGACCCTAGTTACTATGTGTGAAATAAAAAAGATTATGTCTAGGAGTTAATTTTAATTAGTTAAAGGTTTGGGGAATCTAGCCTATATGGAAAACAATGCAAAGTGCAAGTTTCAATGAAATGCAGCCTTTCCCTAGAAAAACTAAGACTAGTGCCTAAAGTTAAGGGGTCAACAAAAGATAAGACTTTACAAAAGATTACAACTAGATACAAAAACCACTTTGCAAGATTTAACAATTGGAAATGATACAATGAAATGAAACAACCATCTACCAAATTAGAATGCAAAAAAATATACTAGGAGATACAACACATACAACTAAGGAACAAAGAGAGGGAAACAAGTACCCAATCAGATTCAACTGGAAGCTAACTTTAAACTAACTTTGATTTGATTGTGCAGGGAAAGAAAAGATCACCACAACACAACAAACCAAATGTAAAGTTGAAATGCCTCCAATAAGATGCTAACTTCATGTTGTTTCTGTATTTCCAACACAACTATAAACTCCAAATGCTGAAGTGCCTCCACAAGATGCCAACTTCAAGGGGTTAATCAAAGATGGATGCAAGATCAAACAAAGAGCCTCCAAGGGCAAGTGCACAACTTCAAGTGGACAAAGATAAAGCAAGTAAAGCCTCAAAGGGCAAAGAGATGCGCAACTTCCAAGTTCACTTAGTTAATCATCCACAAAAGCTCAACAAACAACATGAAAAATAACTCGACGGAAATGCTTGCTGAAATTATAGAGCATGAACCATGAAATAGATTATGAAAATAGCCCAAGGTTGATGTGGATAAATTTTAGGATTAAAGTTGATTAGATGAAGGGTGAATCCTAAACTATGTGACTTCCCTAAAACTCTCCCCGCTTATAGCAAAAGGATTGCTCAGTGCTCAATAAGTAAGGCAAGCAAGGCCTTACCCTAGTACTCAAACAAGGGGGACACCTAGTGTCGTGAGACCATCCCTGATCTAGCACCCCAAGTCCCTTTTTTTAAAGCAAAGTTGGGACAGTAGCAGGTGCTCTAATTAAACTAGTTTAATTGAATCCCTAAAAATCTAAGGATAAATTGAACCTTATAAATTAGTTAAGTTAAGTTGAGTGCTTGCAATGTAATGTGTTTGACAAAAGTAAATTGCAATAAATTAGAAGTACTTGAAAGTAAATTGCATGAAAGTGAAAAGTACTTGAAATTGAAATAACTTGCAACGATTTGAAAGTAAAAATAGATTGCTTGAAGGAAAGTAAAGTGCTTGAAAGTAAAAGGAAAGTAAATTGCTTGAACTTGAAAGCAAAGAAATAATAGACAAGTGACTTATTGTGCCTCCATGGGCTTAAGCAAATATTAAATGATTAGCTTCTAAGATCTAAAGACAAACTATAAAACATAAGCAATAGAAGCAATAAACCATCAATATCTACCTAGCCTTACGTTATAGCATGGTTGGCTAGGCCAAACACTATACTAGGTGTAGGCAAACAAATAAAAAATGAAATAATAACTTGAAAGCAATCTAAACTATTGCAACCACAACAAGTGCACAAGGTGGAGGACAAAGCCTTTTAGTTTTGTGCACAAGTGGGTGAAAATAAATAACTTGAATAAAATAACTTGGAAAAGGAAAAGATCCTAGCCACACAACCTTGTCTTAAGTACAAGTGGGGCAAACAAGAAAGTAAAACTAATGCTGAAAATAAATTCTACAATCTAGCCATACGATTTAGCATGGTTGGCATGACCAAACTCTATGCTAGGTGTAGGCAAACTAAAGAAAATATATTGCAGAAATTTACAAGACTTTAGAGAAATGCAAGCCCTAGAGACTCTCTTGGGCTTGCTTACAATGAAAAGAAGAGTAGAAAAAAAAGGGTAATGTTTACCCCAACTTGGGAGGTTGATCCTTGACTTGTAGATGCCCCAAATGGGCTGTAGATCCCTCTTTTTGTCACCAACCTGCAAAAAAATGACACAAACTCAAAAGAAAATTGTTAGTTACAACATAAATTTTCTTCAGAAAAATCAACATAAAAAAATGATTTAAATGACCTATTCTAAGTGTTAGTATACTCAAAAAATCAATGGAAATGAATAGAAAAAGAATGCATAAAATTTAGAGGGTGAAAATAGATGAGGAAGACAAGTTTCCAAATCTGAAACAAGCCTCTCCAATCCTTGAAATGACCTGTAAATATTTGTGAGCAAACTACAAGATAGAGCAAAGGGGTGAGTAGATCTTAAAGGAAATACAAAATACTTTGTAAACCTATAAACTACTCACTTAGATCTACAACAATACTATTGCAAATATACCCAAGCAAAATACTTTGCTTGGGATCTCTACTCTAAACTTGAAAAAATGCATACACAAATAGAAACCAAGCAATGTGACCTCCAATAATTTGATGCACCAAGAATACTCTTAACACACCATTTTCCTCCAAAGATTTCTTTTATTGATAGTAGAAGGTTGCTGCAAATACTTGCAACAAGCTTCTCTCCAAAAATCTAGAGCAAGAATGAGAAGGAGAAGAGAATGGGAGAGATGAGAGAAATTTGAGCATAGTAGCAGTAGGCAAAGAATAGATGAGAAATGAGGAGGGGAGGGCCTTTATTTATACTTGGGAAGCAAGAGTTACCCCTCTTGGATGCTTTCCAAGTGTCAATCATTAAACAACATTGAGCATCTCAAGGAGGGGGCACACTTTCTAGGGTTTGAGAGGTTTTAGGGTTTTGGTAATTTAGTGGGAAGTGAGTTGGCACCTTTTTGACAAGTCAAACATGATGATGAGTCACTAGGGGGGCACACTTAGGGAGAAAAGAAGTCCCACACTTTAATTTTTTTATTTTCCATGGTTTTCTCTCTAAGGGGGGCGCAACTTCCCTAGGGGGGATGACTTTATGAAGTGGTGGCTAAGTGGAAGGGGTGAAATAAGGTTAGGAAAGGGTTTGGGTAGCTTAGGAATGGGTTGAGACATCATCTCCCACCGTTTCTCTAACCATCTTGTTCATATTACAATTATTTGACATTTGACTTTGTCAAATCAAGCAATTAAATTGTTGTTTTAGACTGACTTGGACTACTCATGGACAAACACCTAGCAAAACTTGTCCAATTGAGCTGAAACTTGGTCCAAGGGTGTTGGGGGTCTCATTCCATTTCTTTTGAGCACAAATACCCCTATCAAAAATCACAAGGACCTAGTTTTTACATTTTTACATCAAAAAATAATTAAAATTACCAATAACTAGGTAATTTTAAAAAATAAAAAATAAAATACTTTAGACTCGACAGAATTCTGCAAGACTCTAAGAGATGTCTAGCATGGTCATTTACAATATTCCTAGACACAAGTCACCATAGGGCTCGACCATTAGAACGCCCTTCACCACTTTGGAGGATTATTGTGGGAGTGAAAAACTCAAGGGTAATTAAAAAAGGCTGGTTAGGCCAAATTAATTACCTGAGGAAAAAAAAACACTCGATGAATGGACTTCTCTAATGATAAAGTCCTAGGCAACTAACCTACAAGTATGATCCATGCAGACCCATTACATTATAATCCCACGTAGGGGAGCGAATATTCCAATTACAAAAATACGTGTTGAGGCCAAAACTGCCTTGTAGAACCAACAAGTCTTCAACTTGGTAGCACCAATAGGTGCATATCTTCATGGTACATGGAGTTGACCCTCTAGTTGAAATAGGTGGTCAGCATCTAGCTCCACATGGGGACGTGTGTTTGATCTTCAATTGGGAAAGAGAGCATACGAGAATCCAACATCTACAAAACAAAGTGCTCACCAATACCCAACATAAATACATGTATAAAATGAATAATAAAATGCTATAAACAATAATCACATAATGAAATAACTATTGTACAACAATTACAAAATGAAACTATGATACAATGAATCATCTAAGTAACATAATAACATAATGAATGAAATAATACAAAACTGAAATAAAAGAGAAGGGTTAGAGATACGCTACAAAGGGTGTCCCTTTGGACACCAAGTTGCCC
This sequence comes from Picea sitchensis, assembly GCA_010110895.2. Classification (NCBI taxonomy): domain Eukaryota; kingdom Viridiplantae; phylum Streptophyta; class Pinopsida; order Pinales; family Pinaceae; genus Picea; species Picea sitchensis. Next base: position 18,872 of record SNQJ01S0297996.1, read on the forward strand.
ATCATCTGAAGAAGAGTTTGAGTTGTTTCCCATTCCTTGGAATGTTGATGGGCTCACCATCCAAATGGCCGAGATGGAAAGAATTAGGACCTGCTATTTCCCGAATCACATATGGACCCAACCACAAACTGTCAAACTTGCCATGTTTTCCTGGTTTCTCTCTGCCTTTATCCCATAGCAAAATTGTGTCCCCAACAATGAAATCCCTCTACCTTGTTGACTTATCAAAAGCTTTCTTAACCTTATTCTGATTTCTGCAATTCTGATCATAAGCCCTTCTTCTATTTTCATCTAGCTCTATAATCTGATTGACCTTGTTCTGAACTGCATCATGTTCTGTAGAAAAATCCTGAACTGAACCATAAGTAGGAAGTCTAAGGTGCACTGGCAACCTAGCCTCCACACCATACACTAACCCAAAATGACTTTTCCCTATTGTTGCTTTCTTAGTAATTCTGTCAGCCCATAATGCATGCTTAATCTTACTATCCCAAGATCTTTTGTTTTCTCCAACAATTTTCTTAACTATGTGTTGACCGCCTGTTTAGCACAGAGGTCAACTCATTATCATGAAGATTATTCTATGTCAGAGGCAGAGATGGTTCTACTGGGTGTTTTATACACCAGCACTTAAATTTTTGTAAACGGGATTTCCGCACCCCTGCGAGGGTA